>JACTOM010000031.1:2083123-2171057 GCA_015832385.1 Elymnias hypermnestra
GTCTCTTATACACATCTCGTAAACCTGTATGACCTTCAACGAATACCGTTTGGTAATTCTGAGTATAAGGTACGCTACCCTACTGGACACACTGTTTACTTGGACAATATTGTTAACGAGAGATTTGTGGACGAGGAACCCGACACCACCTTGGGATTGGTGTTCACCCTCCCGGTAGTATAGCAAGTTACCGGATTTGAGAATTATCGTGTCCTCCCCCTCTCTACGGACTTCGGATAATCCCACAATATCCCAGTGTAGTACTGCGGTGTTTGTGTTCTACCCGCATCCACTTTTATAACATTTTACCTTAATATCGTTGTATGTTGCCAGGTCAAGTCGTCGGGGTTGGCAGCGGAATCTCTTCCGGAGATTCTTAGCACCCCCTGCCCCGCCGTTACCGAAACCGCTGCCAGAGCTTGGAATAGCGGGGCTGCCGGGGACTGGGGGCCGTTGCTGCCTTGTCGTCATCATGTGTGGTTACTAGCATATACTATTCTTATATTTGCTATTTAGTTTTATAGGGGAAGCCCAAAGGGTTACATACCCTTTTCTTAAGGAAAACGTTTGCATAGCTCTGAAGTCTTTATTAAGAGTTGTTATCTCTGAACGTTGATCATAATGATAAAAACCTACATTCAGCTTGAAGTTGAGACTAAAAAGGAAAGTGAGTGAGAGTGTAGTCATTATCCTTGACGTTCATAGAGATAAATGTTAAGCATCATTAGATGAACAATTTTTAATACCTATTTCCTCAATTGTAACAAAAAAAATGAATAAATCCAGTCCACTTGCCCATACAACAAATTTATATCCGTACATTGTTCAAAGTCTGACCTGAATTGCTAGTTAATATGTACAGCGATAAATTTCTGAGAATAACTGAAACATTTTATCAAGGGGAACATCAAAGACCCATTTTAATCAAAATGTATACAATAATATACTTCACAGCATTGCGATCGCAACATTTAAAGTACTCTTATTTGTATTGTCCTGATATTGTTAACAATACGGCGATATAGCTAAGTTTATATAGAAACAATCAATTAAATTTGAAGTGAAACTTCTTTAGGCGTCACGAAGATGTCCAGCGTTTTTTATCCTAATTCGTTTGAAGGTTAGGTAGTTTTAATATTTACAAATAACATGTGGGGTTTTATTTGCCTCTCGTCATTTAATACTATTTTTCATAAAATGTCAATAAAAATTATTTTTATGAACTTTCTACAGTTTCAATATTTTAATGACAATAAATTAAATACCTAACATATCTTAAGTTTTTTATATATAGAAATGTAAACAACACTTGAAATTTAGTTTGCCAAAGAAGTTTCACTTATGACATGTGTACTTTGTACGCACTCACTTTTTTCTTTAGTAGAGCTTCCACTATTTGCATAGATTTTCTGTGTTGTCAACTTATTCAAAATTCCTATCGGTTATAAACTCTTGTTTCTCATCCACTCAATACATAATTATTACAGTTTATTCAAACCTAAACAAAACAAAAGACTCTGTAGCTGTCATAAAATTAATCATTCAAAATCGTCTACTAAAATTGACTCCAGTTGTTAAACGTTTCTCCGAATCAATGATAAGTGTACCAAATAGTATAGTTATCAATAATTTATTCTGAAATTATGTCGATTAATAAGCAGGGTAAACGTTCTGGCCTTGATGCACTTGACCGCATAAAAGTGTTTATATTTACCATCCGCTGTCTCAAAACATGATATTGCAGTACATTCAGCGATTTTTTATATAACGTCAACTGCTATACGAAAATATAATTATTGATACGAATATATAATGGGAAAAAATTTATTACCTATAAAGATAAAAAAAAATGAAAAGTTCGTCGGTAAACATGTCAGAAGTGAAACTTCCTTAACAAAGTAATTGTTAAGTCTCATTTATATTTATACAAATCTAAAACATTAGATTTCCGAGACATTTTCTTCATTTATTTTATGTCGTTCAAAAATAATATAGTAAAATCTTAAATGATAAATATTATATTAAAATTCCTCGTGAGTTTTTGTTAATAGGAAAAATACCAAATCTCAATTGAAATTAATATAAAATCATTGTAAATTAATAATTATTATAGAAATTCGCACAAAGAATTTATGAGATATTATTATTTTATATATAATGCAAAATAAGAAGACTGACTGACAGTTCGGGCCAATCCGAAATCGATATTGAGTCTTCTATTTTAAGAGTATTTGCTCCATATTTGCCGGAAGTTGGGAAAAATTTGGCGGTGTGATCCACCCCTGTGCCTCGAAGAGCATGTTAAGCCGTCGGTCCTGTGCCTGGTCTCTCTCCGATCGCGTCGAATTTCCGTCACGTCGGACGACTATGAGAGTCAAGGAATAGAGATTACTCTTGTGTACTATGCCTCCCAATCAGCAGTGGAGCCGCGTGGTGGGTCTATGCTCTAAATAAAAACCCTCTCATTTGAGTGAGGAGGCCTGTGCCCAGCAGTGGGACGTTAATGGGCTGCTACTTACCTTACCTTAAGATATAAAATAATAATATTGAATAATGAATTAGTAAATAAAAATGCCGCGTATTTTTTGTCAATATTAGAAATTATCATTGAAATTTTGTTTTCGACTTTAAAATTTAGAAGAGAGACTTTATGAAATAGCTTAATTTAAAATTTTATGATAAATAGTATATTAAATTGTTAAATGAGGAGTGGCAAATTAAAATGCCACATGTTTGTAAATATTGAAACTACCCAACCTTCAAACGAATTAGTATTCAAAATTCCAACGTTCATCCGTAACAAATTTACCCTCATGCGCCTAAAGAAGTTTTAATTCAAAAAATTGTTTATATTAAAATGAAACAACTATTAGTAGGCTAAGTCATCGCTATAGTAAAATAAAATTTCTTACCATAATTTTATTTATTTTATTTATTAGATAAGCCATTTACCTTGTTATACAAGACTACGTTATCTTTATCTACGTGTCTGCGTCTGGGTATGAAAACAACAGAGCCCCATCGTTGTAAATGTGGTGAGTGGGTAAATCAACTCGGTCACCATGGTCTGTCTTGTCTTCGTAGTGCTGGTCGTCTTCCGAGACACGCCGGCATCAACGACATCATCAGAAGGACCCTTGTCACCATTAACGTGCCGGCTATTCTCGAGCCGAATGGAATTGCACGTGATGATGGTAAGAGACCTGATGGTATGTCGTTGATGCCTTGGAAAAAAGGAAGGTCGTTGGTGTGGGATGCTACATGTGTTGATACGCTTGCACCATCTCACATTGACGCTACCTCCAAATCAGCGGGAGCGGCGGCGTCATTAGCTGAAAACGCCAAGAGGCGCAAATATGAGAGCCTTGCTTTAGAATACATATTTGTGCCTTTTGGCGTGGAGACATTGGGACCGTGGGGTCCTGAGGCTAAAAGTTTTTTGAAAGAAATCTCATCTCACTTAGTTGATGTCACCCGTGACCCTAAGGCCGGGTGGTACTTCGGACAGCGTATAAGTATCGCTGTCCAAAGAGGTAACGCTGCCAGCCTTATGGGCACCCATCCATTTGCTTCTGATAAGCCAACAACATTTATGTACAAATTTATATATATTAGAAGGAGGTAAACAAGAAACAATATTACATAACATAAATGTCACTAATAGGCTTATACAGTAATTATATAATATAAATTAAACATTTACAATGCAAATTTACCACTTGAAAGAGAGAGAGAAAAATCTATGGTAATTTCCGCAATAATACACTTATAACTTGGCGACGGAAACTTGTTATTTTGGGATCGAAAATATCTAATAATCTTCTTAGATACAGTGCAAAAAACAGGATTATGTCTTTTCTCTAAAGAGGGAAAATAAGCACTGATTTCAATAATAAAGACTAATTAACTGGTGGGAGTAAGAATAAACTGGTAGTATGTGCGGACTATATATTAGTTTGTATGTAACAAAAATGTCTATAAATCAAATAGTTTTAGTTTTATTGTCATTAAGATTAACTATAATTGACTTTAATGACAAATGTTCACACCCATTAAGCATGCATCTTTTACAAGTTTTCGGGGCGAATGAACATAAAATGAATTAATTCAAACTATCGTTCATATGAAATTGGTTTAGCCAAATGAAGGGGGCGATTGAATCTATTAAAGTTAATTTATGATTTGAACCGTCACTGCATTGATATCGTTTAAATTTGATTGATCGCCTTATGCATGTACACGGAAGACAGTATACACTTAATTATTTGAATTACGACATAAGGGGATTTCATACACTGATCACACATTTTGTTTATTAAACGTCTTTGATACGATTCTTCTTCTTCTTCTCGGTCGTAGACTTCTTGTTTGAAAGTCGTTTCCGTATTTTGGGGATTGCGTCAGTTTTTTCACCAGTGCTTTCCACAGTGTGCGGACCTCGGCTTTCCTTATTGCAGCAACAAATTGAAGACCTGTAAATGCTTTTATTTGGTCGGATCAGCGTCTAGGTGATCGGCCGCTTGGTCTTTTACCCTCTACCTTGCTAGTAACTATTCTACGGCGTCTACTTGTCACATCGGGAAATGCTAGCAAAGTAGCCAAGAATAGTTTGGAAGCACTTAGTCGAGAGTCTGGTGTCAATACGGACCTGCTCCAAGATAGAATTATTCGATACATTTCACTATAATAATTAGTTTTATCTGGAAATATTTTAAAAATTAGATATTGAAGTGAAATTTCTTTAGGCGCATGAGGGTAAAATTTTTACGGATGTAATGCGTGATAAGCGTCACGAAGATGTGTAGCATTTTTATGCTAATTCGTTTGTATTCGTTCGGTAGTTTTAATATTAACAAATAAATAACATGTGGCATTTTAATTTTCCATTCGTCATTAAATAAACTATTTTTCATAAAATATAAAACAAAAATACTTCATATTCTCTTTTCTAAATTTTAAATTCAAAAGCAAAATTTAATTACTAATTTGTAATATTGACAAAAACACATGGCATTTTTGTTAACAGGTCCTCATATGAGACTTCAATAAACTATTTGTATTAGACACTTTAAATATTTTAATGCCAATTAAAATCCTAACATATCTTCTTTTTTCCCTCCCTCGAAGTTTCGGAAATCTAAAGTTTTACATTTATATAAATATAAACAAGGCTTTAAATTGGTTGCCAAAGAAGTTTCGTTTCTGACATGTGTACTAGGTACGCACGCACTTTTAATTTTTTTGTACGCTTTATCGCCTTGTATGCCGCTCGCTCCGCAACTTTGGAGAAATGTACTTTATTTGTAGGTTATTGCCTATATCTCATTTGAAACTCATTTTAAAACAAAGACGTTGTATATAAAATTAAACAAGAGAAAATTTTCTTCATCTCATCTACATACAATAATAATTTTATGTAACATTAAAATTTATAACATATGAGTGTTGCAAAGTGTGCTTCAATATGCGTTTTGGTTAAAAATCTTACTTTCTCACGTCTGAGGAATATGGAATTAATTTAGCAAATTTTATCTCATAAAGTGTTCATGTTCAAATATAATATTTAAACACAAAATTTAAGTAATCATTTTCATCCAATAATTGTGGAAACCTGAGCCCAGCAGGGCAATAATACCTAAAGGAAGAATAATTGGCTTATTTATTGTCATTGCTTAAGAAATATAAGTTTTTCATCCATTTTTTACAACGAAGCAAAGCAGGAAGTGGACAAATAATAGAAAAACCATTATTTCCGTAGGAAAGTTGCTAAAATTTTTGTTAAAAGTACCCATTTTTAGATGTCATTGTTATATTCTTGGAAGAGAAATGTAAGCGAAATTAATAAAACGGTTTGTAAAATGAAAGGACAAAAAGTTGTGTTATCTTTTTCTCTTTTAAGTTTATTCAACTGACAAAGCAAAAACGAAGTAAAACTATTGAATAATTATGAAAATTTGGTGTTAAGCACTTTCTTATAGGTTATAAGAGTATCCTGTACTAAAAATAAATGCAGTATCTGTATGTCACGTCAAAATAACAACTTTGTATAAATACCTATCTGTTATTATTTATTCTCACTTTCGTAGTCGTAGCTTTTTCCTTTTACTACGAAATGAATCAATTACAATTGCATTTTTGGTCCGGAAAATACTAAAGGTTCCGTTTAAAATAATAAAGCTTGCACATTTAAAACGACTTTCCGGTTATTTAAGAGCCTTTTATGAAATTGTAATGCGTTCCGATAAAATTCACATAATACCATTCAGCAATGATTGCTCACAGCTGTTTATCATCAATAAAACATGAAAGCGATTTATTTACAATTCTATTGGTTTTGTTGAGGTCTTTTTGTAATCAAGGACATACCTTGGACTCTGCCATTCTAGGAAGGGATGTTTGTTACAAGATAACTATTTAGTAAATAGTTTTGAAGATCTCGTGATGAGAGAATGAGTTTAGTGGTCTCAGACGGGTACATCGATAGTCGTACATTGGATTTCAGTCTATATTTCATAAAACACGACAAATGTCTGTTTTCTAAGCTAGATATATAAGAGGGCTTAGAATTAGATGATTAGTTAATAAGTTTTTGATTAAATATAAATTATAATGTTTTAGATTATTATACACTAGCCGTTCCTTACGGTGTAACTGGAATCGTTCTCAATCCCGTGCATATGGGTAAAGATTTTAGTAAGTACCCATACATGGCGAAAGGAGTATACCAAATTTCAAGTTAAACGGTTGAATAATTCTGTAGATCTAGCTGATAGTGATCGTTTTTCGTTCACATATCCCGATCATGTGGGAAGATGGAATAAACTCGTTTTAAATATGGGTTTACGTCATGAAATGAATTTATATGACAAATTTCAAGTCAGTCAGCGATTAGTTTTTAAGACTTCGTGAACAGTCCATCAGTGATTTTATATCGCTATATTAATTTACATACTAAATGACCTTTATGGTGAAGAGGCATGGACGATCCAAGCAACAGCGAGGAGAAAGATAGATGTATTCAAAGTGTGGCGCTGGAGGAGAATGTTGCGTATACTCTCGATTCTCGACCAAGGGCTTCCAAACTATTATTAGCTACTTGGGTCACATTGCCCGATGCCAGCCCAACAATTTAGAAGTTAATAGTTACTGGCAAGGTAAATGGTAAAAGACCACGTGGCTGCTCACCCAACCGCTGGTCCGACCAGGAAAAAGAAATTACAGGCCTTCCATTTGTTCCCGCCATAAGGAAACCGGGGACCGAACAGGACGGAAAGCACTGGTGAAGAAACTGACGCAGGCACCAAAATACGGACACGACGTTCAAACATGAAGTATACGACCGAGAAGAAGATCTTGAATGATTCAGACTAAGTTGTTTGGCAGTTGATGTCATTTGTACCTTATGTTTCATTCCGACTCAAGTATTCAATTAATTTTGGATTAACTTTTTCCGTGTCCTTCTTGGATACTTTAATAGTTATTCTACTTTCCGGGTGCACACGAACAATCAACAAGTCAGTGTTCGTTATAACCGATCCAGCTATTCTTGAATTCTTAATAGCGTAGCAAATACGACTTTGTTTTAAACTAAATTCATTTAATACCTTTCCAATTGTTGTTATTTAACAATGAATCCCCTAAAGTCTCGAATCGATGACATAAATTAATAATCAACAGTTTTGAGCAACACCACTAAACTTTATTTCTATTGTAGCACTGCTATGAATTTAATTGGTAATGTCTGCTTGACATAGCCGAATTAACATCATGTAAATGAGTGATGGATAAGGCCTGTCACAGACGGACTGCAAAACGTACAAACAGCGACTGCCTTAAGGGCAAGGATGTGATTAATTCTTTTGCTATCTGAACAAATATATATATCATGCCATTATATATGGCATGGAATATTTGTATTAAATTGAGACTAAACAAAATAAATTACTTCGAAATATACATTATTACATTGTGTACAAAATGAAACTCTAGCAATAACAGTATATATAATATCTTTAGAACATACATATATACACAGCATTACGCCTCATTCTCATAGGGGTAGGTAGAGACCACGTCCTTCCACTTGCCACGATCCTTGCATAACTCCTTCGCTTCTTTCATTCTCATTAAACCTTTCATACAAGTTCGTCTGTTTATAGTACTCTTGACCTGGCCCTTATATCCAGGTCCAGGAATTTTCACCTTGGCCTTCCCCTTCCAAATTTCCCATTCGATCTTAACTCATATATCCTTTTTGTCAGTCTCCTGTCATTCATGTCATTCACTGTCTACGTGCCCAAACCATCTAAGCAAATCTTTCTCAATTTTAGTCACTACATCTTCTTTTATACCACAACGTTCTCTTATCACACTATTTTATTTTGTCACTCAATTTCAAATCAACTCTTCAATAACAATCAACAATAAAATACTTCATAACTCAGTAGACTCTAAATTTCTCTTGAGCAATATTTGTTTCGAGACAATTATTTAAGGCAGCAATCTTTCTTTTTGGAACTTGTACCTTTAAAAGTATAACGTTTAAGGAAATGATTTTTCAATGTTTTGTATTTCTTTTTTTTTGTTAAACTTATTTCGAAGTGAAATTCCTTTAGGCGCAAGAGGGTACAATTATTGCGGATGAAACGCGTGATCAGCGTCAGAAGATGCGCAGCGTTTTTCATACTAGTTCATTTCAAGGTTAGGTAGCCTTAATATTTACAAATAACAAGTGGCATTCTCATTGACTGTTTACATATACTACTTTTTAGAAAACATATAATAAAAATATTTCATTAATTCTCTTTACAGAATTTTGAATTTAAAAACAAAATTTTAATAATAATTTCTAATATTGACAAAATACACGTGATATTTTTATTTATACTTCGTCATTTGAGATTTCAATGAATTATTTTTATTAATTTTGTCGAATGTTAATAATTGAATGACAATTAAATTGATTAATTTAAACATATCCTTTTTCCCTCCCACTAAGTCGTGGATATTTGAAGTTATAGATTTTTATAAATATAAACAAGACTTAAAAATTAGTTGGGCAAAAAAGTTACGCGAGCACTTTTACCTATAATAACTGTAATGTAATATAATATTTTTTAGCTACGTATAGGTCAGAATTAATAGTGGTAACTTTTTTTATTATATAATTAAACAACGTTATAACGTGGATTGTCGTCAATCTGTTTAGCGCTAGTATTGTGGTCTCTATAATTTGGTTATGTGCAATAATCGCTTTGTACAATTGGACAAATTAGTGCAACGCTTCGTTGAATAAATATTATTGAATAGTAATGGTTTATAATTAACGTCAGTAAATAGGCTATGACTTATCACACATTTACATATGAAATGAAATCAAATTGCGTGACAATGATTGTAATGATATTTCGGAGATCTATAGTTATTACTATTAAAACATAGTATGTAATTTTTTTTATTTATTTATTGCCGACATCTCTCAATCTAGTTCAATCTGTTTACAAATAGTTTAGTCACATTCGTGCAGTTGGATTATATTTGTCGGATAATAAGTGAGAAGGAAGCATAAAGCATAGTGGCATAGATTTCTCCGCCGACATCGTCATTAATGGCATCCATAATTACAATTTCTATACTGTGGGCGCTGGTGGGTAATGTTGGTGCAATCATACACTTTATTAATTAACTCAGATTATAATGTTCAATCACTTAATGTTCCCGACATCAATTTACACAAACTTATTATAATAATAGCTAGAAACGCGACAGTTTCAATAGTCGACCGCTCTGGTGGACCGTCACCCGAGAACTACCGAGAGACGCGCGCCAGATTGTCACTATTGACTCTGCCCCACGCCGATAGACAGATAGCGCCAGCGTTTCACTGACTATTGCACTCCCAACATATTTAAAAACCTACACTATAGTCTTCGTCTCGTACTTGGTTTAACATTATTGAATTTATAATTAATTAACAAATTACTTACTTTATAAGCATATTTTTATGGTAATGGAACGTAAAACGTATCTACATATACTAAATTTCTATCTCTAACAATTATGCAAATATTTCTGCACTTAAAAATCTCGCATTTTATTACCGCCAGTGCAGATGTTAAAGCTGCACATGAAAGAAAATAAAAGTCAACAAAAAGCTTTATATTTTAAAAAATAAAGCCGTTGAAATAAAGCAACTTTCTCATGAATAGTGTATTCAGCCGCATAGCAATTTTTATTACACACAGATGGGTGATTTTTTTCTCAGTACAGCTACGTATATTTTGAGTTGCTTACGTGACTGTATAAACGTAGAAATTATAATCGTAGTGTGACTTTGTCCAAATCATTATTTTAAAAAGCGGTAATATGCTAGAGTTGTACAAGATTAGTACCTCTTCGGGTCTCGGCGAATTATTTATCTCACACTTAAGTACGAAATACATATAATCGCAGGAAAGCAAACACGTGGATTCGCAATCCAAAACTTCTTTGCCAAGCTTGGGGATCCATGAATCAGGTTGGGGGGCAGTTGCCTCCTTCTGCAAGCCTGTCATCCTGCAAACGGAGGCACTGGAGCGGGAAATGGAGAATACAATGGATGCTACTCCTCCCTGTCACAGGAAAGGGAACGTCAGTAAGATCATTTTATCCCGGCTGCTCTTTCTGAGCTGATCATTTAATTTTGATTCATCCGGAAATGCCAGAAGCCGAATGCATCAGCAATCTGGTCCCCACCACCTATTTGAAGAGGGTCTCGCTGGGTTTTACTGGGTAATCTTAGTACAACCAGCAAGTCCCAAACTCTTGGAGATTTATACTTTATCAGGCATGCACAAAAGCATTTGCTAGGGATGCTTCTACCGTTGGTAATATATCAAATATTACTCAAGATGTTGCTACATCTAAATTTAAAAGCAAAATAAAAATCATGTATACAAATGTAATTTGTAAGATAACAGCCGAAACATAACTATTGGGATATATTGTTGGTTTATCACATGAATTGAACAGTTTCTGATTATTTAATCATGAAATATTTGTTCTACAAACAATGAAAGCGTGATTTTCAAAACAAGCCAGTTAATATAATAATCGGAAACACACAAACATTATTTGTACGACCCCGGTATTTCACTTCGGAGTAACACCTAATTGATATTAAATTCTTTTGTAACATAGGTATAATTATTATAAATATATCAATTAAAAATATAATAATTACCTTATATCTGCAGTAACAAAAATATTATTATAGGAATTCATTATAATCTATTAAAACCCCTCTCTCCAACGAGTGACGAGGTCTTTGCCTAACGTTGGGACATTAATTAAGGGCTACTTGCTATTTATTATAATCTAATGAGATTTCTTTCTTAAACATTTTTATAATATTCGCTATTGCCGTGTGTTGCCCACAGGGTTCCTAATCCCTCGGAAAATGGTGAAATCTGTAGTTGTTTTGCTAAATTTTAAGTCAATCGTGAATTGTTTGATATCGTAAAATTTTGTGGTGCAAAACCATCTTCACGTTATTACTTTTCTTATGAAACGCTTTAAGGAACATCCGTTGGATGTTTTTACAGTAGGTACATACTAACAAAAGTTGAAACAAGTTATTTGTTTTATATACACAAAGGATAACTTGCAAACTGTGGCAGACACGGCAGAGCTTTGTAAGCCATTGAATATTTCGTCGGTAAATATTAAACTTTTTTTTTTTCATTGCTGACAGATCTCTTTCTGATAAAATATATGAAAACTTTGTAATAGAAAGTCCAAATACAATAATAGGTATTGGTAAATATATGACATAAACATAACGTAAGAGTTTTACTTTTTTTATTTTTCTGAAACAAATAAAATTGAAAACGACAACTACTCATTCTGAGAATTTACCCAGTTTTTTATGGTTGCTATAAAAAAACTTCACTGCGAAAAAATCTACGTTATGTAAGGATTTACTGCGTAACCCGTTAAGCCATATCGTCACAGATTTGCAAGTTAATACTGGGAAAACAGATTCTGGCCTTATTTCTTACATTATCAATAAAGTTTATGCAAAAGTAGTTGCTAAATATTTTGATTCTGGTATAGTCTTATTACAATTTATCTTTTAATTATACCTGTACCCTTGTTTTAGCGACATTATCATATAGTTTTTGGTTTGAACCGTTAATAAACTGCGTTGATTATTATAAATAAATAAGCAGATCTGCGTAACTTCTTATTCTGAGTAAAAATACTTTGCAACTTATTTTTAGACGTACTTAATATTAAAAAAGCTGTCTACGTAGAGTTGGATAACAAACACCGTAAAGCGATTTTTATGTAATAAATGAAAACCTATTTTTAGACACGACCGAAAACCGAAGTTTTTTAATTGTGTGTTATAAAGATATTCCTTTTTTTTGGAAAACTAGTGATAAAATTTAACGATTTAAAAAAAAATCCTCTTATCGTTAAGCTCTTATCGTTTCTGCACAAACTCGGGAATCGTACCCATGACTTCTGCTAGCAAAGCAAGTGGTCGTAACAGCTAGCCGTCTAATTTTATAAAATATGTGGTTCAGTTGATAAAAAAAGTGTGTAAATCGCCCGTTTTCATTGTGCTCACGTTTCATAAATAATCCAAACCACAGACCCAAATCATAAAATACTTAGCAGTTTTAATTATATCATTATAAATTTTATGCATAATTATTAACCACAGATTTTTGTTATGGGGCTATAAATTTTGCAAATGAATTATTTCGAGCATAAATTTGTAAGCCAGATTTAATATAAAAACATCCGCCACCTTTTAACTACAAAATTCCTTTTACCCAAGTGGCTTTAGTATAATTTTATGACAGTTTAACTCAGAGTATTAATGGTAAATGGTATTCATTTATTATAATAAAAGTCTTGACCTTAAATACTGAGATGTAGCATGTATTATAATTTTCAATATTTTTAGTACTTAAAGGTGCAAGTTATGACTGTAGTTCTTACAGTATTTAGTTTTAATAGGGGATTCTCTACGTTATAAGATTTTCAGAGTCGGTCACGAATTAGTAGGTTAAGTAATATTATTCTCAGATTATTCATTATTATATTACACACTTTCAATGACTTAAAATATATATATAATATTAACGTTAATACAAAGAACTGTCACTAGGCGAACGTTCCTTCATTGTCTCCTACTACATTTTTCTTAACCCCCCCCCCCCTCCCCCTTGTAAAACTCCCCATTCAATAATAATAAGTCCATCAATCGCAGTCGTAGTAAAAACGACGACTAAACAGAAGTTTTTATTAAACTTGAGAATTTTCAGAGTAGCGTTACACCGGATGTAACACATGTAACGTTTTACTGATATAATTACAAAGACCTCAGCATAATAAACAAATATAGTAATTTAATAGCAATTCAACAAATAACACAATAATGATCGCTAACATTATATAATACCTTCGTTAAAAAATTACCAAATAGCCTAAAATAAATAATAGGTGTCCGTATACATATATATATGTACAAAGAGTAATAACTAAAACGAATTATTAAACATCGAAATGTCGATTTAAAGTACTAAATAATTGTAAAAGGGATTTTATGACACACATTGTATTACACATTGTATTAAGAAGTGAGACAACAATAGTATATTACGCACTTAGGCCTCATTGGTCTAGTGTTAAGCAAGTTCGACTACAGCCATGAGGTTCTGGGTTCGAGTCCCGGTTCAATATTTAGTTTATTATTAAGATTTTTTAAATATTTTCCCGAAGTCGGGAAGTTGGCGGTATGATCCACCGCCGTGTCTTGGAGAGCGTGTTAAGCCAACGGTCCTGCGCCTGATCTCTCTGCTGTTGTGTCGGATTCCCGTCACAGCGGACTATGAGAGTGAAGGAATAAAGAGTGCACTTGTGTACTATGCCTGCTCATCCGCAGTGGAGCAGCGTGGTTGGTTCATGCTCTAAATACCCTCTCTTATATGAGTGAGGAGGCCAGTATTAATTCAATCTCTAACTTTATTTCATATAATGTAAAACTTTATTATTTACATTTTTATCATTCATCAGTTTCAAAATATTCATTTTTGTTTCTAAACTGTTATAAGATAGCCGTGGCAGTCATCTAATGATAATTTACCAACAAGGAGACTGATTTCAACTGAAATCTCATCAATGTTTTACGACCTGACGGCCTGCCTAGCGCAGTGGTGCGAGTATTCGCCTTGCTAGCAGAGGTCCCGGGTTCAAACCCCGGCAGGACGAATTTATGAAATTGTATTTTTTAATTTTTCTAAGTCTGGTCTGGTGGGAGACTGCGGCCGTGGCTAAGTACCACCCTACCAGCAAATACGTACCGCCAAAACAAAGGGAGTTGTGCTCCGGTACGATGCTGTGTAGACATCATAAGGGGTTTATCGCCTCTTACCAGATTAGCGCGCTTCCATCTTAGACTGTATCATCACTTACCTTCAGGTGAGATCACAGTCAAGCGTTAAACTGTCAGCAATAAAAAAAAACCTTAAAGAATTAATTTATAAACATGGTTCATGATAAAGCATATTCTAGAAATTTTTACTAATTTTATAATTTACATAATTTATGTCTGTTCCTATAAAAAAACATAAGCGAAGCCATTAATCAACATCAGATGAAACGTAGACTCATTTGTCACGAGTGAAACAGGCGATGCAAGCCATGGGCGCCACCATACTGGCTTTAGCTGCTCTATGGAGCGTTTTTCAATTCATCCCCACTCCGCGGGTGACAGTAATGCAACATGCGATAGATGCACGAAAAAAACTAAGCGATGTAAAAGAAATTAAGTCTAGTTTATATTCAAACAAATATAAAACTTTTGATTTCCGATACTTAGAGAGAGAGAGAGAGGGAAAAAGGTAAATATGTTAGGTATTTAACTGTCATTAAAATATTATAAGTGTCGAAAATTAATTGACAAATAATTCATTGAAGTCTCAAATGATGAAATTTAAATAAAAATGCCACATGTTTTCGTCAATATTAAAAAGTATTAATTAAATTTTGTTTTTGAATTTCAAATTTTGAAAAGAGATTTTTAATTTTTATTTTATTAAAAATATTATATTAAATTATACAATGAAAAGTGACAAATTAAAATGGCACTTGTTATTTGTAAATATTGAAACTACCTAACTATCAAACGAATTAAAATCTTTGTGACGCTAATCACGCGTTTCATCAGTAAAACCTTTACCCCATTTTTTTTTGTTGTCGCTGGGAAATGCATTTATGCACCCCGACTGAAAGTCGGGATTGTGGGACTCCGCGAGGGTACAAACTCGCAAACCTTTACCCCATGCGCCTAAAAAAGTTTCACTTTAAAAAAACACTGGAAAATCGAAGTTAGTAATAACATGTCACGTTAGCGAGGTCATACGTACATATATACAAAGCATCACGCCTCATTCCAATAGGGGTAGGCAGAGACCACGTCCTTCCACTTGCCACGATCCTTGCATATCTCCTTCGCTTCTTTCATTCTTATTAAACCTTTTAAATAAGTGCGTCGGTTTAGAGTAATCTTGACCTGGCCCTTATCTAAAATGTCCAGGATTTGATCCAGGAACGTTCGTCCTGACCTTCCAAATTTCGCATTCACTCTTGACTCATAAATAATTTTTGTCAGTCTGCTTTCATCCATTCTCTCTATATGCTCAAACCATCTAAGCATACCATTCTCAATTTTATTCTCTACGTCTTCTTTAATACCACAAGATTCTCTTATCACACTATTTCTTACTCTGTCACTCAGTTTTAATCCACTCATACTTCTCAACGCTCTCACCTCTACCGCATTTATTTTACTTATGTGAATCTTCTGCCATACCCAACTTTCACTACCATACATAAGTGTTGGCACCAACACTCCTGCATGCACAGCCAGTCTGGCCCTTTGAGACACCATCTGGCTATTCATAAAGGCGTACAGAGCACCATTTACCATATTCCCTGCATTCACTCTCCTTTCAATATCACATTCACATGTTCCATTTTTTGTAAATTTAGATCCCAAGTATACAAATTCTTTCACCTCTTCCACTTGTTCCCCATCTATCAAAATATTGCCATTCATCATAGATTCATCTCGTTCAAAAAGCATAACTTTCGTTTTGTTTACATTCACTTTCATTCCTTTCCCTTTCAAAGTTTTATTCATAATATTTTGTAGCTCATTACGCGGATGACGCAATTATTACTTGATCATCATCGTAAAGTAAACATTCATTCTTAACCCATACATACTTTCTTTTAAATCTGTCAAAATATAAATTGTCTAATATAAAAAGGTTGTCAATAATTTATATTAAACAAATAATCGTTTAAAGTTGAATACATGTGCTAGTATGATAACTCAATGACAACGATTTTAAAATCCCATCCATCCATTTGACATAACGTCTAAAGCCATTCAATGCACATGTAGTTTGGCCTGATTCCCATGACGTAAAGTAATCTTTTTCGAAACGTAGGCCTATATACAGTAGAACAGATTAAAGGTAATTTGTTCACATTACCATTACGAGCCCGAAAAGTAAAATGATTTATGATTCATTTAGTTTTGAGCTTATATTGTGAGAGAAAAAAAAATTGAGGAAGTTCAACACTTAGTCACAGTAGTGTAGTTTTTAATATTTATTTTTTGCAATGATAATTATTTGCATAATGTGTAATTGTTAATTTTGTACTAATAAATTTTAGGTCAAGTCAAGTTAATTTAAAAAAGGGATCCTATATATCTGAAGTTACACGGCTATGTTAACAGGAGTGACGATAGCCAACGGTTAAAATATTCTATGAAACGTCTGTGTCTTTATAAGGTTTTTATTCGACAATATTTAAAAACTTAACATTTTCATGTCATCTATATAAATACGTCTTTTCAATTTATATTTTGTCTTAAAATACATTTTAAATAGTTAAAAACTTGCTTTTTTATTATGACCGTTTTAGCGCTTCACCTCGGTTACACCTGATTTTAAGTAATGATACATACAGTCTAGGATGGTAGCGCGCTAATTTGGTAAGAGGCAATTTACCTCTTATAGTTTCTACACACCAACTTACTGGAACACAAATCTTTTTGCTTGGCGGTACGTCTTTGCTGGTATGGTGGTAAGAAGCCACGACCGAATCCTCCCGCTAGGCCAGGCTCAGAGATAAATTGGAATGTAATTTACAAAATTCGCACTAATCCATCGAGGTCGGGATCCCTGTTAGCAAAGCGGATCCTCGCACCACTGCACTAGCGAGGCCTTCAAAATGTAGTTGAATGAAACTCTGGGAAATCCTCGTGGATGCCTGGAATACTTGGGAGGATGTTCCAGGTCATGCCGGACTTATACCGGCTAAAACTCAGCGGTGTTCCTACATCACTCGGAGACGGGGTCATGAGAACGCTACTGACAGACATTCGCAACCCCCCCAGCGTTGTGCCCGTGTAGGCCCAACTCAGTCAATGACCAAAACTTACTCTGAAGGTGGCTTGCCTGGAGTCTCTGGCAAGCCACCAACCATCTCGCGGGTCCTCTCTTTGTTGGGCAACGGACCCCGCATCTGTTACCCAATATAGGACGTATAAAGCAATATAAATTAATGTATTGCAATACGTCTATTATTAATTGATACAGAGAGAAAGTAAGACTTATTTTTCTAACTATATTCTTTAGTAGAATAAATGCATATTAAAATTTTATATGTAATCGTAAATTACTTGCTTTGACTCAACAACAAATTTTTGTACAAAGGCATATTCTTTTATAATAAATATAATATCCATTAAGCCGGAGTAAATAAGGTGCCCTTTATTGCGAAGATGTGATCCCGCTAATTGAAATATTTTACTGCTACTTTACATTTATGACTCTATAAATTTAACCAGACTTAATGAATTTAAATAAGCTACATAATTTTTTTATATTAAACTTGTGTCGTATCTTCGTCGAGAGTATTGTTAGCTACATATAGTTCGCTAGGTCCCTAGCTATGGAATAAAATGTATTTATTTGCTTGAATGTGGATACATAAGTTCTTCTTAAATTTGTTTAATAATTCCAACTTATTCTGCCATTCACAGTACTTCGTTATTAAAATTAGTGATTTCAGAGTTCAATAAACTTAATCAGAATATACATAGTCAATACAGTAGATATAAATTTATATAGTAAGTAGCAGCCTATTAACGTCCCACTGCTGGGCACAGACCTCCTCACTCCGAGGAGGGAGGGTTTTTTAGAGCATAGACCCACCACATACTCCACTGCGGATTGGCAGGCATAGTGAACAAGTGTACTCTCTATTCCTTCACTGTCATAGTCCGATGTAACGGGAATCCGAACGACCGGAGAGAGATCAGGCGCAGGACCGACGGCTTAAGGTGCTCTCCGAGGCACGGGGGGTGGATCACACCGCCAACTTTCCAACTTCGGGCAAAAATTGAGAAAATCTTAATAGAAAACTCAATATCGATTTCGAATTAGCCCGACCTGGGATTCGAACCCAGGACCTCATGTCTGTAGTCGAACATGCTAACCACTTGGCCCTCATTGGCCAAGTGGTTAGCAGTTTAAATTTATGTAATTCATCTAAAAGAATTCATAAGAATGTCATTTTATAACTATTAGAAATATTATTATTCAGTTTACCAAAAATTATAGAAACAAAAAGAAAACATTACAGTCAATTCATTATTATTATAACTAATAATATTAATATAACTAATATATAGATTATTATAACATTTTTCCATCAAAAATTTAAATAAATATTTTCTAAATACTGGAATATCTAAATTATAGTGGTAACGTGGTAAATTACACTTACATTTTTGTTGTGGCATTAAATTCTGTTCCTTTACCTAATTGGAAATCTAGCTGATAAATAAGTATGAAATATTGAGGATTCTTTCTTACAAACAGGCGAATCTTGCAGATGTTTATGTAGTGAGCGCATGCACTAATAATATTCATTTAAAAAGAGTTACTGTTGCTTAATGTAAACTCGTTACTTAATATATTCATTATTTATACTAAGATATACACACAATTAAGTATGTATCACAATGAGTTGTCTTGTCGCCCACCATGTCAAGTTACATCATATTGCACTGCATTATCTACATTGCAAGCATTTCCTGTGGCACGCCTTTAATTGTTAAAATATTAATTAAGATTATTATCTGACTTGCAGCTCTCAAAGACTAAATGGTCTATCAATATATCTATTAAAATGTTTATTCAATAAGGCTTTTCTGAATCATCAGTGGTGATAAAGAAAGAAAATGTCTTGTTCTGAAAGCGTTTTGTATATTTAAATGTTTATAAACTAGAGACTCTTATAAGTATACCTATATTTAATATAAGATTCTAAATTTAAACTAATCATAGTTTTAAATCTGCTTTAGTATTATTTTTAAGCTTTTACATGGAAATCCTTTTTCTTTTATTAATTTTCAATTTATTTTTCAATTCTATCTGCCTAATGTAAATCCAAATGTAATCCGATTACTGGTTCCCAATATTACTTTATATATCTTGTTTTAATTTGTAATCGTTAATAAAATGCGTTTTTACCCGTACACCCAAATTCAAAAACATTTTTTTAGGTTGTAGGGTGACACTCGACAATGATATAGTTTGTTGACGAATTACTTCATAAATTGAATATATTTTGTAAAATATGTATATAGCTTTTAATAAAAGATCAAAGGTAAAAGGTTTAAAAGCATTTTCATATGTAACTAGCAGACCCGACATACTTCGTTCTGTCAGAAAGATTTGGAATGTGACAGATTTCAGTTTTACGAATGATTTTTGAAATGAAATTACAGCAGTACTAAATATCTATAGCTCGTGACTCTTCATTTTGGTCGAGTTGTGACTATTCAATTCATGAACTTTGCACAGCGGTAATAAAGTGCAAATTGGCTCTTTGACTTTAGGAACACACCTACATTGCATAGACAACAGTGATTATTTTATTATGAACTTTATTGAAAAGCAATAAAGGTCAAATGACTCTACATTTTAGTTAGAAGACGTTTGTTTGGGAAACAGAAAAGGGCTGTTTTTAGGGATTTCCCCTGCAGTTATTCGAACTTTTCTCGCCGTAAAACCATGCTTGGACTTCGACGAACATTTAAAATAAGGAATTGTCAAAATTCACCTAGGCGTTGTTAAGTTATGCGCTAATCAACATATTTTGCGATTCATTGTTATATTATTGATAATAATAGAAGTTCCTGCTAGATTGATATCTATTTATTTATATTGTTTAAAACAACTTCGATTATACTGTGTCTGCAGTTGTAAAGTTGTGAAAAGTTGTGAAGTCTTCAAATTGTATTAAAAAAATATAGTTAGCAGTATGTATGCAATAGGTAAATATGATTTCAGTACATATGGCTAAAGTGGTAAGTGATACACCATTATTTGCTTAATAAAGCAATTATTTGTACTAGCCGCCATAGATATTTACATTTAAACACGAAAGTAGCATCCTGTGTGTATCGATGTCAACAAACTCAAATATTTGCACAATAGCGTCTTCTTTATATGTTTCAAATCTAGTTTTTCATACTAAAACATTGTAAACTATAGTTTATATATTAAATCTTGTTATAGCACTGTGATCATATACATAGCGAAGATAATAGGGTTTAATGATGAATAAAATGAATATAACTTCAGTTATCAGCTTTTTCAAACAATAAATTTCTTTTTAAAATACTAACTTATGCAAAAAAATCAAATAATTGCTTATAAGAGATAGGATTTGAAGTATAG
Source organism: Elymnias hypermnestra (assembly GCA_015832385.1). NCBI lineage: Eukaryota > Metazoa > Arthropoda > Insecta > Lepidoptera > Nymphalidae > Elymnias > Elymnias hypermnestra. The sequence goes on from JACTOM010000031.1 coordinate 2,103,943, forward strand.
ACCCACCAAGATGATTTAATATAGTTATTGATAAGCTATAAATCTATTCCTAAAATTTGCCTTATCAATTTCCTCATGATTTTTAACTCTTACTTTAAAAAATACTAAAATGAATTATAAAAGAAAATCAAAATATTCTTCATTCAAGTAGGCTCAAAAGCCCCTTTGAATCGTCAGCAGACTGTCCGTTGGTAACAAATCTATCACCGAATCGGAAAGTTGAATCCACTGAGAAGAAACTGCCTAGAAACTCCACGATTACTATTTTAAAGATAGATGTGTATGTTACCATGTGTAATATATTGGTTCTGTGAGTGATTGGAATCAAGTCTAAACATTTCTATTGCTTAAATAATCTTCAACATTATAATATGCCGCTTGTAAAAGGATATGCCTTTTGTTTTTGACATATTTCTTAAAATTAGAGGCAAATCCAAAATTCATTGCGGTATCTTATTAAAAATGCGTCTGCTAAACCCGACAAAAGATTTTTGAACCTGCTTCACTCAAGAATATGGAATTTCACTTTTTTTTTGTAAAAGTAAATATTGTCACGGACATATAATTGTTAATATACCTATTTAAAAATTGAAATGAAATGAAATGAAATAAAATTTATATAAAATTAATACAATATTAATATATTTAAGCCTGGGACGTATCGTCCTTTAAAAGCAGACTAAAATATGTTTTCAGTGCACAATGTCTATTTACGTTTTTAGATACTCTGTTTAAAAGTTTCATATCTCTTATGTCATATTACGTTGACATTTATATTGTATCATTAAATGCAGTATATAAATAAAATGCACAACGATTGGCTAACAGAAATCTTTAATAAACCTAACTGACGGATTTTCCGTTAAAGTTGTAAACTTGCTTGTGCCGTCTATAATTATGTATACACACTGCAAAATTAATGAATCCCAGAATAAATTACTCTGTATCAAATACGGTATCATTAAATATTAATGGACTTTGAAGCCATAGCTGAAAGCAATAATAACCAAATCGGTGATCTATCAACGCGGTAATCTTAATTTCTGTGTAAAATAGATGTATCCTGTAATTATAATATTTAATTTAGGAAATATTAAATATTGCTCATGTCAATCCATGTTTCGAATACACGACACCATGTACGTAGCCATTTAAGTTGACTACTCTATCAAAGGGGTTTCTTATAAAATACATATATTGTACCACGCTACCTTACATGGAATATTTTGTTTAAAAAATGACACATTGTATTAATGATTTGCGATCCATTTACTATATTATAATTGTGAAAGTGTGATAAGAGATCGTTGTAGTATAAAAGAAGATGTAGTGACTAAAATTGAGAAAGTTATGCTTAGATGGTTTGGGCATGTAGAGAGAATGAATAACCGGAGACTGACAAAAAGGATTTATGAGTCAAGATCGAATGGGAAAGTTGGAGGGGGAAGACCAAAGCGAACGTTGCTGGACCTAATCCAGGACATTTTAAATACGGTTCAGGTCAAGAGTACTCTAGAAGAGAAGAGTACGAAAGGTTTAACGAGAATTAAAGAAGCGCGAAGGAGATATGCAAGAATCGTGGCAAATGTAATTGTATTATGCCTATACTTTCTTTTGTTTAAGCTATAATAATATATTTCGATTTAATTCGAAGCAAAAATACAAGAAACAAAAAATCTTTATATTTATGTCCATTATAAACTTTGAAATCATCCAACCCTATTTAGGACACGAATTATTCTAAATATGTTTTATTCCGGTTTCGGTTCGCTTTTCGAATTCCGGTTTCGATGACCTTACTGCTGCAGTGGAGCGAGTACTAGTTTTCCTATAAGAAGTCCTGAGTCTGATGTCCGGTAGGTTAAATTTAGGGATTTCTATTTTCTCTTTTGTCTGAGTTTAGACTGGGAGGTTACTTGGCTAGATACCACCCTACCGGCAAAGATGTAGAGCTAATAAAACTTTTGTGCTGTAAATAAACTACAAAGGGTAAATAAGCTTTAACCAGGATCTGTATCACAGTCAAGCACTGACTTGTGAACAATAAACAATTCTTCATATTCCTACGGGAACAACGCAGGTGAAACTTTTTTGAACAGCACGTTAAATATATTAGATTTGAAACTATGATGAAAAATAGAGCCTAAGTGAACCTTTTAGTAACCTAAATAAAATTACTCTCTTTTTAATTTACTGGTAATACAAATTATCATCACAAAAAAGCTAATTATAAAACATTTATAAATTTAAATTACAAATAAGGCATGATAATGACAGTCAATTTACAACAATGTAGAGGGCAACTACAAAAAGTACGATTAATTAAAGCAAATTCCGTGCTAAAATTATAAACTTTTACTGTTAATTTAAATCCACAATTACCCTGTTTACAATGTAATAATCGTTTTCATTATAATGTATGTAGTTTGGCGAATTATTAGTTGACATTATATTATGAAACACAAAATGTTAATCTATTTTGTACTTTATAATATAATTCAGTTAACAGTTATGTACTCGTATAGGAGATAATTACACCCTGCAGCCTGCTTCGCTGTACATCTAAGTGATATGAGAATTATCCCAACAAATCGGGATTATATCTAGTTACATGATAATGTAGTGGAAAACATCTAAGGATGAAAAAAAATATCTAAAATTTCATGATTATTCAAATAGCTGTATTTTATATAAAAATGGTCGCTTAAAGTTTTTTATTTTAGGATAAAATTCCAAGTAATACGTATCTCGCAAACTTAATGAATATGATGAGAAAAAAAATCTTATTTTTGGTGGTCATAGTCGAATTTTTTTTGTAAGTTAACCACTATATATATGTATGTACCACTATTTATAGATTGGAAAGATTATCCATTCTGCTTTTATGTGTTTTTGTGTGGTCTAGATACGACCATTTCTCGCTGAGCTATCGGACTTTGAAAATGGATCATTTTCTCTTTGATCAAGTACAGATCCCACAGAAACTCGACAGGGAGTTTCTTAAACTTTGAATAAGTTTTTTACACGATCCTAGTATGGTTTTTCATCAAAAAAATATTTTTATCCTTGACATGACTTTCAAAATTCATTAAAAGTAATGCTTTTTGGGGCCTCCTAGAAAATCACATGATACATTGAGAATATTGGGAAAATGAATAATGTTGTCCGTGCCTTTTAAAGATCTTTTTATCTCTAAAATCCCTACAAAGTTTCAATTCGATCCATTAAACCTTTTTCTTGATTAATTCCATTGAATTTTGAAATAAAAATTAAAGGATCACTTTTTCTACCCATCACAAACACATTGACAGCGCGACATCACCGACTCTCTATAAAGTATGCACACTAACATCACGATTGGACCTTCAAGCAGTAGCAAAATGGTGTATTCACTGCCTAATATTTACTCCAATACGACCATTTTTATAAAAGATACAGCCATTTGAAATAATCATTAAAATTTTAGATATGTTTTTTGATCCTTTCATTTTCTCCGCTAGTGTATTACAACAATATATGCTTTATATTCACAAAAAGCAATAAAGAAATGAGATAAACAAGAACATTACATAAAAAATATATGAAATAAGTGTAACAACAAAACTAAGGTCAGTTTATAGTTCCAGACAATAAAACGGACTGTACAAATTGTCGTATAACTCGTACGATGGAGGGACGTAATATACTTACTTGGTTTTACAACAATCGTGAATAAAATGAAGTAATAAAGATTGAGGAAAGTTTAAAAAAAATCCTATTTAAAATGTAATCAAAATATATAGAAATTTATCACAAGCGGTAGTTTTGACTAAGCAGACTTTGACTGTATTTTTACAATACTATTTACATGTTACAAAATAATCTATATGTATAATAAATAAAACCCTCTCTCATATGAATGAGGAGGCATGTGCCTCGCAGTGGGTCGTTAATGGGCTGTTTCTTACTTCCCTTATAATTAATTATTTATAGACTATATTTCTCTCATATTATATATAATTATAAATATTTGACTCTGATTACATAAACGTGAATTTACGAAAAAAACAAATGCGAATTAATAGTACAATATTATAAGAAGCTTATTTAAATTACTAGCTGACCCGGCAGAATGTTTCAAGTCTAGTAAAAAATTTTGTCAAAACTTAACCAGTACCAAAAAAATTCGTGATCAAAAAAGCGCGACCATTACGACCAAATTCCCGGTAAAGTTCGTAAAATGTCATAGTTGCAATTAGAAATTGTTGGTTGTCAATGTCAAAAGAAAATTAAAAAAAAACATAAGCATTCTTTTAAATTTCATTTGGTTTTTGAACGATGGGAGAAACGTCGAAAGTTTGACATTGAATACCAAAAAAAATTAAATAAAGCTTCACTTTTTCATTTGCTTTGATTTCTAAATGACTTTTAAATTTAATTGATTTCTAAACCACGGGACGAACATGAAATGTTTGACAGGTGGGTATACTTACTAAGGGAAAGCGAAATTGTTGTTTTTACTATATTCCAGGCAATTTTTTTCATGTTTTAAACCTTCCCTAGACCCCCAAAAATAATTGAAAAACAAAATTAGCCAAATCAATCCAGCCATTCTCGAGTTTTAGCAACACCAACTATTGATATATACCTCTTGCACACCATTGTTATTGTAGGTCGCGTGTGATGATAACGTGTAGCCTTTAATCTTGCAATAAATATTATTTGATATGATTAACAAAAAGTGATAATTTTTTTTATTTTTTGACGCTCCAAAACTTGGGAATTTTTTTATAGGAGAAGTCGAAAACTGTGTTCATGAAAGGACCAAATTTAAAAACAATGCATTGTTTTAGTGGTTCAAAACCATCTTCCTGTGATATCCTCAACACAAGAATCTAGTTAGGAGTCAGATATTCACCTCACACACTCATCCGACGTTTAGCCTAATTGAGACTTTGTTTGTAGATTCTAAGCTTTAAGATGTATGTGGGTGAAAATTGTGTGTTTTTTTCTTACTTGCTATGATATAAAATAAGTAAAAAAAACGTCGTTTTATTATCTTCTTAGTTAAACCAGTTTGAGACTCATCTGTTGGGTTGTTTTGAATATCTCGTAATGAGTGAATAATAAGTGGGTTTAGTAGTCTAAAACTATTTTAACACATACGAGTTTTAGATGGCTTTGAAGTCCATTTATGGAGGAGTAGTAATTTTTTTTGTTACGCATTACTTACCTACGTATATGTAAGTATGCATAAGCTAAAGAAGTTTCAGTTTCTCCACGTGTACACGCATTTTTTGTTTTATAAAGAAAATTGGTGTGTCTGTAACAAATGTTAAGTTATCAGTTACTGAATGCATATTAAAGCGTATACGATATTTATAAAAACAAAATATTTCTACGTTGGCTTGTATGTTTGTATCTATTACGGCAGGATCAATTTTCACGAGACTTTTATTGGCTGATACCTGATGGTATAAGAAGTCACTTAGGTTACTTTTGTTTGAGAAATAGGGCATTCCGAATTACGCGAGTAATATTGCGGGGACTAGCTAGAATATTCCTATACATACTAGCTGAACCCGCGTTTTTGTCTGCCTGAAATGTTTTTTTTGCTAGCATTTTCATTATTTTAGGCAAATTGTTTTACGAATAAGAAACATACGTATAACACCCCAAATACGTCCACCCACAAGGGGAGTTGCAAGAGTGCAACTCCCCTTGTGGGTGGAGTTTCATAAAATCCGTTCTTAGCTGACCTGTACTCGGCAAAGAGAATATTCTTACCAAATTTCAAGTCTCTACGCCTTATGTTTCCAGAGATATCGTGATGAGTCAATAGATCCTGGATATTTCTTATATATATAGATATCTAGTTCATACTATCGAGATAGTTGTTTTCGTCCTAGTAGTGATGAAAATTATTACGATATCGATATATAGCAATTGCAGCAATGCTCGTTAAGATCTGATTTCTAGAACCATAATACTTAAATAGACTTACCGAGCGAATTTCCCGCTAATATATTATGGCTTCTGCGCAACTCAATCGCGGATTACGTGAAGAAAGCTCCTATCTCAGAGATATTGGATCATAAACCTATCGTAAACCAATGTGTTCCTTATTTTACAAGTAAAATTTGAATGGATGATTTATTTCGAACCTCCTGCTTTCACTTATAATGGCTTACTTAGATAATACGGTATTAAAATCTTATCAAATTAATGTTGGCAATGATTTTGGAGAATTCGTAAGTTACATACGTAGACAGCTTTCTCGCGCGTATTTTCACTTTAAAATTTGACATTGTCTTGTATTGTAAATGAGTCACGTTAGCTCCATCGTAGATTTAAGGCCTATTTTTCAGAAAGCTTATCATAATGAAAGATAAATTATTAATTTGAGCGAACAAATATAGTAAATTACGGTTCTAAGAAGAATAATAGACCATCCTCAGCCTCGAAGTTTTCTGTGAAAATCGCGGATGAGGATGCCCTACTTTTCTCCCGTAAAAGTATAAGATTTTTTCTAACAAAGTGACGAAAAGTTTAAAGCTTGTTTAAAATAGCTTATGAGTTAAAGCGTTTTCGTTTTTTGCATCTATATAACTTTAAATGGATTTTTACATATCGTCATTGTATTTGATTACTAAAAGGTTAAAATTAATCTACAAATTGTTCTTATCGCCATGACAAGAGTATTAAAAGCTAAATACCTAGTCATATCACAAACTGATCCTGTAATTCGCTTACCCGCATTTAGCTCATGTAAGCTTAATGCCTCGATAATGCGATGATTAACCTCGCATTATTCATGTCTCGTTACACGAACTTGAGCATTGTTATGTATGCTATGGAAGTACATAGTAGCAATATTACTTTTTAAGACAATATTAGACGGTACGTTCCCAGCACAGTCACCCGCATTCTTTGACCTGTTGAAAAAATTGGCAAAAACCGTAATTATTGAGCATCTATATTGCAAAGGGAGTCATTCTGCTTAATGTTAATATTAATCGCGAATATTGTGTGTGAGTAAAGTCATCTAAGCTCTTATTTGCATTATTATCTTCCTAACTAAACTAGATTTGGGAACATTAATTGGACGATTTGAAAGTCTGTAAGGGGCAAATCTTGATACATGTTTTCTTTTATGTCACGAAATCGAGACCTACGCAATTGACATCCTGACATGACAGGACTTAAAAATAGAAAGTAAAAATGCCTGTGATTCTGATCGTACGATTCTTTATAGACTATTAGGCCATGGAAAAAATTAATCAGTGTAATGAACCAACGTGAATAACACTTGGAAGGCTGTGCCTATATCATAAAATAACTTTGTCTTCTTCATTCTGAGCGGTACACGAGTAAATATTTTTTTTTATACTAATAGTTTTCCAAAAAGTTTATTGCGCGTTCGTAGATTTAGAAAAGGCCTATGATCGAGTGGTGAGGAATGAGCTGTGGTCAACGTTATCTACGTATGGGGTGAGCGGTTGTCTGATCCAAGCATTGAAGTCTCTCTATGAGGGTTCTAGTGCCTGTGTCAGAATAAACGGAGCGTACACGGAGTGGTTTCCTGTCGAAAGAGGTGTTCGACAGGGATGTGTTGCGTCACCATGGCTGTTCAACCTTTTCATGGATAAATGTTTGACAGATTTAAAAGAATGTATGTATGGGTTAAGAATGAATGAATTACTCATCAAATGTTTACTCTACGCTGATGATCAAGTAATACTTGCGTCATCCGCTAACGAGCTTCAGGAGATGCTAAATATTATGAATGAAGCTTTGAAAGGGAAAGGAATGAAAGTGAATGTAAACAAAACGAAAGTTATGCTTTTTGAACGAGATGAATCTATGATGAATGGCAATATTTTGATAGATGGGGAACAAGTGGAAGAGGTGAAAGAATTTGTATACTTGGGATCTAAATTTACAAAAGATGGAACATGTGAAAGTGATATCGAAAGGAGAGTGAATGCAGGGAATATGGTAAATGGTGCTCTGCATGCTTTTATGAATAGCCAGATGGTGTCTCAAAGGGCTAGACTGGCAGTGCATGCTGGAGTGTTGGTGCCAACACTTATGTATGGTAGTGAAAGTTGGGTATGGCAGAAGAATCACAAAAGTAAAATAAATGCGGTAGAGATGAGAGCGTTGAGAAGCATGAGTGGATTAAAACTGAGTGACAGAGTGAGAAATAGTGTGATAAGAGAACGTTGTGGTATAAAAGAAGACGTAGTGACTAAAATTGAGAAAGGTATGCTTAGATGGTTTGGGCATGTAGAGAGAATGAATGAAAGGAGACTGACAAAAAGGATTTATGAGTCAAGAGTGAATGCGAAAGTTGGAAGGGGAAGACCAAGGCGAACGTTCCTGGACCAAATCCAGGACATTTTAAATAACGGCCAGGTCAAGAGTACTCTAAACCGACGAACTTGTATGAAAGGTTTAATGAGATTGAAAGAAGCGAAGGAGATATGCAAGGATCGTGGCAAGTGGAAGGATGTTGTCTCTGCCTACCCCTATGGGAATGAGGCGTGATGCTATGTATGTATGTATGTAATAGTTTTCTTTGTTACCATTTATGTGAACGACTATAAAGTATGACGGTAATTTTCAATAACATTGTATCAAAAAAGTTACTGTACATAAATTTAAGATCTTAGAGCAGTAATAACTCGGTTCATCCTGAAATATAGATTATTGCTGTAAGATCATAAAATTATGTACGGTAATTTCGTTTTTGATGAAATTTTATTAAATATTAGCATTGTACCCTATAGCCGTACATTATAAATAGTTACATATAAAAATATTGCGGTAAAAAAAATATTATTTACTCGTGTACATACCCACCCATTCCGCTAAGAAATAACGACATAACACTTAAAGTTATCTTATGATATAGTGTCAGCCTTCAAAGCGTTATTCGCGTTGCTTCATTTCACTGGTTAATTTTTTCCATGGACTACAAAGCCTATTAGTACGAATACAATTGTCTCACATCTAAGCCATTACGAAAAAGCATAAAATAGACAACTTTACATAAAATAAAAGAAAGAACTTCCCGCGGTCTTTTCCCTTATATCTTTTAAACTATTCAACGAATTCTATTGCAGTTTGCAGCAAATGATACTAACATATTAGCACAGAGGAGCTGAAAAATTAAATGATTTCTAACAAACATGGTTTTGTCATAACTGTATCGCAACTTTCGGCCCTATTTTGAGTGATGAAAGTGCCTCATTGCCTCCTGATTAAATAAATGCGTAAATTAGTGCGCATGCTTCAAATTTTCGACGCATGTGCGCTTCTTTTACTTTGATATCTAACTTTATTTCAAAATCTTTTCAACTTTATTATTTACATATTAATCAAACTTTTGATCCCGGTCAGATGAAAAATTGTATACGCACAGTAATCATTTCAATCTTTTATACATGACAAAAAATATTTGTTATGTACCAAGCTGTTTTTTACAGTAGTGTTATTTTTAATCTAATTAAATACATTTCATGCATTGTATATTTCATGTAGATCAAAACTAGCGTTAACAGCATTTCATTAAAATGAATATCTTAGAAAATATTAGAGATTTCTGATGCGAAGGCAGTTGACAGGTAGGTAAGTATGGTCTTAGTTGGTAGCGGTCGGCAGAAGCGGGGTATGGTAAATTTACATAAGCATCAAACAAATGTCGCTGTACTTTAAGACCCACATTTAAGTGTATGAAGACGCAGTAGAGCGAGTTAGCTTTATAATAAACTGCATCGTAAATGGAAAGCTACTGCACCTAATAAAGTCCTAATGCATTTCCTGTACCGCACCCCCCCATTATTCTGATAGGAGTACTTCAATTATATTATCTGTCATTCGGATCTTAAGCTTGGGAATATTGACTCCATTGTTCATGCTAAAGTATTTATTGTTAGCGTTTAAGTTGGGCGTGTTGTTTTAGGAATTTATGAATACTTAATTAATTCTATATGGAATTTGGGAGTTATTTAAATTCGCAAACATTTCAATTTAAAGTAAGTCTTAATATCGAGGCTGGAATGCAAACATCGAATTACTTAAAACCAAAATTGTGGGTTAGGGGTGTGCGAATAATTCGAATTTATGAAATATTCTTTCAGAATTGTCTGTCGTTCTTTTGACTAATTTGTTGCATAATGAATTGGAAAATGTAGAAATATAATAGATGAAAATGACTGCCTGGTGAGAATATTTTCGGAAACCCTTGCCATATATATATACATATATATATATATATATATATATATATATTACCATCTAGATTTTTATGGTACCGACGGGGATAAACTTGTATTGTAAATGAGCACTTGTATTCTTTGGGTAATTGATTTTTAAACAAAGAATATATTATTCGTAAGTCGAAAATTTGATACATTTGAATTATTAAAATAGAAACAATTGAAAATCCAGAGATATTCCACTAATTCGCGAATTATTCTAAAATTTTGGAATTAATAGGTTTTTTCGAATTATTCGTGTCATTCGATTCAGATTTAGAATCGAATATTGATATTCGATACGATTCGACACAAGCGATATTCGCACACCCCAAAATGATATATAACTCTCGTATTTATCTAGTAGAACTATAAGTTTTAGATACTGCATTTATGTTTTGTCGCTAAATAGATTGAGCTTGGCTAATTTGCCAAAGCCATTACTTTCCAGCGGAAATAACTTTGTCTGTCTGACGCGCTTACACGACAAAACTACTGAACCGATTAAAATAAAATTTGATACACAGATGCTCCGGCCCGGTGCCTCGGAGAGCACGTTAAGCCGTCGGTCCTGCGCCTGATCACCCTTCGGTCGTTTCGGATTGCCGTCACATCCCACTATGAGAGTGTAGGAATAGAGAGTGCATTTATATACTATACCTGGTAGTCCACATTGGAATAGCGGGAAGGGTCTATGCTCTAAAAACCCTCTCTCTTATGCGTGAGGCAGCCTGTGACTTTAATATGCTGCTACCTATTTTTATTTCTAACCAAGTCCCAGTTTAAGTTTACGCAGACAAAGATGCGCGGATTAGCTAGTACACATATTATATGTACACGTATTGTATTCAACAGTTCACTATTACTTTAGCACATGAAAAGTCTTCATAATCAATAAAAATACTGGCATAATATAAAAATTAAATTACCATCACAATATTTCATATATCAGCGGTCTACATAGAGACTTAATTACTGAGAGTCATACGTAAAAGCTTTTACGTTCGCCTATAAAAAATGTTATTAATCTTCACAAATGCTATTAAAATTTTACAAAAGCTATTTTACCAACAGAAATTAATATTTTTTATTGCTTATTGGATAGTATTTGATTGCGATGTAACCTACTCATACAGCGTAAAATAAATGCGCTAAACTCATACTGAAACGCAAATTTGTGATCGCCAGCACGACTCTGCGGCTTATTTCGTAACTAGCCACGGCCGAAACCACCAACCAATATAGAAATAGACACATTGGAAAATACAATTTCCATTTTTTTACGAATCGAACCCTTAGCAACAAAGCAAGTACTCCCATATGTATAGCATCTAATCCAATATTTCTTTTGCCTACAACTGCTACTATGCAACTCTCTGATATAAACATTTATATTCTGTTATAAACAATAAACCCCCGGCATAATTTGAAACGAATTAAAATAAACAAAATCTTTAATTTATTCCATTAAGCCCACAAAAGCGATATCACGAAAAAATACAATTCCATTACTATCTTATGTGGTATTTGTTTTATCAAAAGTAGTGGGAGAAGAAGAGCAAGTCATCACGCCTTTTGATGTAAAAATGTTCAATATTTAATAGTAGTTGATTGACAAAGAGTCATAGGTGTTATTGGCCATTCTGTGGAAATATGTTCTTATTTGTCGTGATTCAACATTGTAAAAAGTCACTTTACTAAATTTAATTTGAGCAAAGTGTTATGGAGATATTGCAATAAGATCGTGAGTGATAATTTTGATATTATATATAACAAATATGAATATATATATGTCGGAGAATAAGAGAGAAAACGGAGACGCATAAAGCACATGGGCGTAGGGTTCTCCGCCCACATCGTTATTAATTGGATCCATTATTGAATTTCTTATTCTGTGGGCGTTCATGGGTATTGTTGGTGCAATTCAATCACTTAATGTTCCTGATATCAATTTACACAAACTCATTAACACTAATAGTTAGGAACGCGACAGTTTCAATAGTCGACCATTCCGGCCGACTGCCACTCGAGAACTGCCCGAGAGACGGGCCGGACTGCCACTTATTGACTCTGCCCCCACGCCGATACAAAGATGGCGCCAGCGTTCCACAGACACTTGCACTCCGACATATACTGTATTCTTCAAGGTAAAGTTAGTAAGTGCTTATTCACGTCCCACTGCTGAATATAGCTCTCCGCACTCACGGGAGTGAAGGTTCTAGAATATTGACTCACCATGTTGCTTCACTACGCGTTGGAACGCTATACATACCCCAGAATTATTCTGGACACGTGCAAATTTCCTCACGATGCTTTCCTTTACAGAAAAGCAAAATGATAGCTTTAAAAGAATAATCAAACGCCTAAATAAATAGAACCTCATCACTAGTCCATCATTTTATATAAAGGCTGCGATTTATGTAGAGGCCGAAAATTCACGCATAATTTAGTTCCCAGACATATTATATTTACATGTGAACGTTTGATGGCATCAATTTGAGCAAATATTTGAATAAGACTAGGTTGATCTCTGTGGCGAACGGACAAACAAGAATAATTAGATTCATAAGCGCATGGAAATTATCCATATTTTTTTTTTAATTGTACAGCGCCAACTATTTCTAGCTCATTGTTATATATTTTCTCAAAAAATGTGTTGGTATTCTTTCTGCTCTGGATATCAGTGGAGGACGCTGCCGATCCAGCAAAACAAGTGCCTACGTATGCCTACCGTGAAGGTGTTCGTCCGAAAGTTGGCCACACACACACATATCCTCGGCATGGCCAGCCAGCACCCAAGAGCAGCAAAGACTGGGGATTCCCTATCTCGTGAGTTTCTGCTGTCACCGCAAACTGACGTAGGTGATGATGATGGCCAAGACGACACAATGGCAGTGGCGATACCCAGGTTGGATAATTCACTTGATTGACTTGGATGGATTCGCTAGCGTAGCCAGCGGGAACCAGTCCCTATGATCGCGGTCAAAAGAGACTACCAGGCATCATATTGATGCCTGAGGAATATGCTTGGATAAGGAGGCTTTGCTACGAGGCCCGTACGCTTCAACTCCACGCAGCGGAGAAAAATCCAGGATGGAGAAAAATAACTGCATTTTCTTCTTTTTAAATAACTACAACATCTGTGTAAATTTTATTTAACAATTAATAGTAAAAATGTTGTTATGGTTTATTTAAAGTGAATAAAGAACGAGGCAGTAATATTTCACTTAAAATGATTGCAATAATGTTTGTTTTCAGAGATTTCCAAACAACGGAAAAAAATTTTGCAAGTTCTTTGTGCGTGATGTTTAGATTTATGGTAAGACTCATATACTCGTAAAATAATTGATTTTCGACATCAATAAGTTGAAAATAAACACACTGGCCGATGATTGGTAGATGTGTTTATAGTTTCCGTTATACCTTTCTATTAAAATTTATAAATATAAAATAAATCTATCAATAAAATAGTCTGTGCGTACATAACTTTCATATTGATGAATATTTTTGTTAAATATACTATACATAACTTTCATATTGATGAATATTTTTGTTATATAATAAACTAAAAAAGGAAAAATTTTACTTGTTTATTTCTGTTTCTGGTTACTTATTTGTTTTAATTTTACAACTGATACTTTTAATTTACTCTGCATATATCTTGTATCTGTCTGAAATTTCAATTGTTAATAAACTACTTTATTATATTTATTTATTTATTCTTATTGCACACACACATACAGATTTTGAAAAAAAAAAACACTAACAGAATTTTAGATAAGAGTGTACAAAGGCGGTCTTATCGCTTTAAGCGATCTCCTTCAGACAACCTTGGAGATAGTAGCCCATGAAATTACTGGGTAAGTGCAATGAAACATCCTACTATAATTTCTACTACTAGAAATGCAAGTACACACACATACATATACATACATAGATTTACATATAAATACACATATATTCAAATAATTATATAGACTACATAAATACATACATACATATATGATTTAATAGACATACATACACATCTAAATATACAAACGTAATTATTGTGCACTACTTAGATAAAATTCTTTCAAACGTCTCTTGAAGATAGTCAAGGATTCTGATTGTCTAATCAATCGTGGAAGATCATTCCACAAATTCACAGCTTTAATCGTGAAGGAATTCCAATAGCAGTTCGTCCGACAATGAGGAGTATTAAGTTTCAAGTCACCATGCGAGCGCAATTGTAAACGATTATCTCTTTCCGTAAAAGTAAAGCGTGATTTTAAATATGATGGTGTATGGGGGTAAAAAAGTATGGAATACAGGAGAGCAAGAGCATGTAAATTTCTGCGCGATCGGATTGGTAGCCATTTCAGCCGAGTGCGATAATGAGAGACATGATCATATTTTCGAAGGCCAAAGATAAACCGAATGCAGAGGTTTTGTAGTGTTTCTAGTTTGTTAAGTAAATTCTCGGATAAATCCAAATAACACACATCAGCATAATCTAATATGGGTAAAACGAGCGAGTTAGCTAAGACAATTTTTGTCTTAATAGGTAAGAGATTTTTCCATCTTCTCAAGGATCCAATGGTTGCAAAAACCTTACGACTTAACTCCTTGACCTGTGGCACCCATGTTAGAGAACTGTCGATGATTACGCCAAGATTTTTAATTGAATCGCTTATTGGAATGACAGTATTATTAAGAACTATAGGTGGCATGGTAATCGGATTGAGCTTAGCTAACATTTTGTTGCTACCAAAAATAGCTATTTTAGACTTATTTGGATTTATGATTAAGCCGTATGACTTGCACCAACTAGAGATTTTAACTAGCTCTGCATTCATAGTCTCTAAAGCTTCATTAATGTCATCAACGGAGCCCGTCACGTAAATCTGCAAGTCGTCAGCATACAGGTGGTAAGAGGATGATATTAAAGAGGAAAGCGTGTTGATGAAGATGGTAAAGAGGAGCGGAGATAAAATAGCCCGCAGAGGTACGCGCGAAACCATTATATACACTCCATTTGAAATAAATTTTTAAATTGATAGTTGATGAACCTTGATGATGATACAGGAATTTTTAATTAATTTTAATTTTCTTTAAGTTAAACAGCGCCATCAGTTTAAAGCACTTTTGAAAAGCTTAATGATTTCTGACATTATACAATAAGTTTATGAAGTTCGTGCCAGGTGGTGTAGAAATTGATTTTATTTTATGTTACATATCAATATTTACGACAAAAATGAAGCCATCTAGGGATCCTAGAAAATATAAAACATTGTAGTTTATTGCTGCTTTGAAGGAATAGCTAATTTTATATGATACCTGTTTGAAAAATAAACGAACGATTTACGTAACTGGCATAATGAAATTTCTTCGTCCCTGTAGCGTCAATATTGTCGGTCTGAATATAAGTTTTAATACAAGAAAATATTATATAATAAAAGATTATTCTGGATCTTATAGCTTCCTTAACTAAAATTCGAAAGTTTTATAGTGTATGATAATACATCCAAAGCAACGATATGTGTATATATGTCGGAGCAGTCATGCCGTGATATGATTTAATCCAGTGTCTTGATTACTGTAAATGAAGCGATCCATGCCAGACCGGTTTCCAGTCATAATATTGAAATATAAATAATTTTAAAACTTTTGACGCATCAAACATATTTTTGAATTGTCGAAAACTAAAATTTTTGACTTATGTTTAATTTTTTCTTTACACTATTCAAAATATGTAAGTCAAATAATTCATTACATTTATTGGGAACAATAAGTAGACAGTAGGTATGTTGAATTCTAATGTTAAAATCATTTTTATTGGGTGATTATGAGTAAACATTTATATTGACGCATTCACGTTTTTATCATGCAGGCCAATCTTAAATATAATACTAAAGCGCTACTATCTTCCCAACATGAAGTTTTATGGAGATCTTGATCTTTTTACCCAAATTACGACTCAAAGTTAGTAAAGTGCTTTCTTATTTTTAATAAAGTATAATTGAACTTAGTCAAAAAGTAACTAATATGCTTTTGTCGTCTAATAACTGAGCACAGGCATGCAGGAGAAAAAGCTTGGAGCTTTGATCCACCAACCAACGCCATTGCTATTATACATAGCTTAAAATTGATGCTAGGTAAGCAAAACCATATTTTTCCAAAATTAAGTGAGACTGTCCTAACAAAAGTTTACGTGTCCAAAAACTTGTTAAAAAGAAAATTAATGTTGTTCACTAATCGTTCTGTAATTTATTTAATTTATTTCTTCCGGTATGTACATATTTGTGTTTGTGTGTTCGTGCGTTGTTTTATGCATCGAGGAACTGCCTTAAGCGTTTAATTAGCTAAAAGAGGTTTCTTGGAAATTTAAATTTATTCCGCAGATGTTCCAAGCAAAAACGTGTACAAAATACTAGGTTTTAATAATGTCTATTAGAAACACGACGATAATTTGAAATTCTGACTAATTGGTGCAAATATTTGTTTCGCTTGAAGGTTTCCAAGTTTTGTATCCCGATAAGATTACTATAGAAAAATCCAAAATAGTCTTTATTTTTGCATTATATCATTTTAATGGTGTAAAGAATCGCTATTAGTAGACTATATTATTTTGTCCGAAAATCTTATATTCAATACTGTATAAACTTAGCTGTGGCATCAAAAAAAATGTTATATATCACTGGTTAATTTAAATTGCTTAATTTTGTAACGGCTTTTCTGTAAAATTATCTTTTTTGATTTGTATCAATACTCTTCCAAAGCAATCATATATACAGAAACTTGATCAATGTTATGTCCTCGTACGTTTGGATAATTAAGTAATATTGTTCTCAGGAGGCAAGTCTTCGCACCACATTTGCATATTGGCAGAGGAAGGCCATTGACATTAATATTCAATTTAACAAGGTACTAAGACGAAATAACCTACAATCCAATCACAATAATAAAAGGGATATAGTGGCACTATATTGGCGAAGTGCCACTTTACTCACGATCGACCTACTCTAGCTTGTGGAGTAAATTAATAGCCTATCAATACATTTATATAACATTAAAGTGCCTGTCTGTGATTTCCTTTACTTTTATTTGCTAACTATTGAAATTGTAATAGAAATGATAACCAATTCGAGGAATGTAATTATGTTAGGTAAGTTAATAAAAATAAGTTATTCTTTGCTAAGTTTTTATCGAAATTCTATCATATTCGTCAAATAAAAAAGACAGTATGGTTCTATTAATTATACATAGAGAAACATCCACATTACTTGTTGATATCTATATAGAAAATAATCACTAGTTTGTCTACCAATAGACTCGAATTTGATGATGTTTTTTTTATTTCGCTGGGTTTGTTTCGAATTATGGCGTATGACAGGTTTCATTTTATCTTTTTATTAAAAATTCTTTTTTAAACCCTTTCTCACTGTTGTTATTCAGAGATTAATAACTATGGCAACAAATGAATGACGCCGAATTTATGTTCCACATTTAACAGTACGCAGACAAAGTTGCTAGGGTCAGCTAGTATATTTATATGAAACACAATTATGTGAACATATATTATCATTAAATCAGAATTAATTTTATGAGCCTCTTTTTGCCATAAATCTTAGCTCCGTTAACTAGCTATTTCCAATAAACTTTTCCAATAAAATTCTATATTAAAAGTGATTAAACAAAAAGTTTTTCAATGGTTTTAGTCATTAAAACCGGACTTCTAGCTCATAATTAAAAAGCATTTTTATTGAAAAAATATAAAACTGCATTGTGTAGAACATTCTTTCTGTTTATTACTTCGTTATTGAAAGACCTTTTTTATTGCTGCAATGATGAAATATTGCTTGGAGTTATTAACATCGCCCTTAATAAATTAATAGTTACCTCAGGGCACTAACATTTGAGGAATTGACGGCAAAATAGAATTAATTTTATCGTTTCCGTTGAAGGGTTTTACTAGTTTTAATAATACTGTTAAAACATTGCTTGTGTACAAGTTGACTCTTTAAGTTTTATATACACTAAAAGCTATATATATATATATATATATATATATATATATATATATATATATATATAATACTAATGTAATTGTACAATAAGTAATTATAGTCCTCGTTCAAACTTCTTTACTAACTCCTTCTTTTCATGGTATTTCAGAATTTACAAATATATCTGCTCGTTTATAGACAACCAGGACCAATTGTTAGCTTCACAGCACTTTTGAATCCTCAATGGGACATTACTGACTGATGATGAGATAAGGAACGACTTTTAGTTTAAAGTTAAGAAGATTTTTTCTTTAGAAGAGCTCACAATAAACTTGTTCACCTTGGTTATTACAATGTAATATTAATTAGTTATATTTAGATAAACTAGAGCAAGAAGGTGAAAGACCTTGGGTTTGAGTCCCGAGTCGGGCGAATATAAAAATCGATATTGATTTTACTATTTAGATTTTCTGAATATTTGCCAGTCGTTGGGCAGTTGTCGGTGTGCTCCACTCCCGCGCCTCGGAGAGCACGTTGAGCCGTAGATCCTGCGTTTGATCTCTCTCCGGTCGTGTCTGATTGATGTCACAGCAGACTATGAGAGAGAAGGAATAGAGAGGGCACTTGTGTACTATAATAAATAAGTGAACAGATCTGTGCCCAGCAGTGAGATGTTAATGGGCTGCAGCTTACCTTTTATTCACTCCCACGCTTTTTATGGTCTTAGTAATCTTTCAAACTATAGTAAATGCTTCGTAATATAAAGTTACACAAGTAATACATATTTAATAGTAATGGTAGTACTATTAAATATGCAAAATGTTAGACACGATTCTCTTCTTGGCAAAACTACAAGTGTCTCATAAGCTTAGTGCATGAGTCAAAACCAGACGTTTCTTAAAAATCGCGGATAAGTAACACTTACACCGAAAGAGAAGTGCACTCAACATACG
This sequence comes from Elymnias hypermnestra, assembly GCA_015832385.1. Lineage (NCBI taxonomy): Eukaryota > Metazoa > Arthropoda > Insecta > Lepidoptera > Nymphalidae > Elymnias > Elymnias hypermnestra. The sequence continues at coordinate 2,123,125 of JACTOM010000031.1, forward strand.
ACTCGTGCATGGTTAAAAATTCTTAAATTCCGTAAGGAAAATGTAAAAAAGGAATAATTAAAGTTTAAGAAAAACTACTGCACGACGTAAAACAGTGCGACTATTTAAAAAACTCTTATTTGAATTTTTTTTATTCAGGCAGGCTAAATAAGTCCTTTTTAATAATCTTTAGTCTCTCAGTTTGTAACGATTCTACCACCTGTTTGTAAAGTTGGTTCTGCTGAGAAAAAACTCGAACATTATTCTTTTAAACATATATTTATTATAAGATTACATTGTGTGACATTCATACCAATGAGAATCAAGTCCAAACATTTTTATCTTTTATATTACATTTATAATACGCTATATGTATAAGAATATTCTTAATATAATTTAAAATTATATGAAGCAAATCCAAAACATTTTATTATATCTTATATGTGTATACATATAAAAAAAAAATGAAGTCAATTCCTACTTATTCCAATTAGTAGCGCCAGTTAACATGTACTTCGTAAACTCATTAGATAGAGAGATACCCCAAAATCTTTTACATGAACTCTCAAACAGATGACACTTTTTCGCACACAAATTTTGGCAAAATAAATATATTACAATTAAATAATAAATATTTGAATATACTGTATTAACATCGAATGTCACCGACTTGAAGTTTAAAAATGTATTTAAACTTGAGTGGACAAATAGGGAAATCTTCATGTAGAATAAAATGAATTCGCTTTCGCTGTCTGTTCGCTTAAATCTTTTAAATTAAAAACCGGATTTTAATGTAGTTTCCAGCGACAGATAGAGTGTTTGGAGGAAAGTTTTAATATATATAATACATACATATGATAACAAAGGAAAGTAGCATAATTTAAAGATTTGTCATGTGATTTAACAAACCTGATTTTGTTAGTCTAAATTGCAAGCGTTTCTTAAATGTTACCAAATATATTAAATTAGTGAGCTACAGAACTGTATGTCTTAAAAAGGTCCATAAAAAAGTTCGCGATGTTATATATTTATCTCCATACTTAAAGATAAAAATTGTTACGGTGGGTAATCCCACTTTTTTACATGTTACAAAAAAATATGTGTTATTATGATTCTGTTTTATACAATACAGTATTATTTCTTATGCAATTAAATATGTAACAAAAGTTGTATGTTTCATATTGATTAAAACAGTCCTTAAGAGCAGTCCATTAAAATGGATATCTGAAGAGATAACTGATATTTAAAAACCGAAGACACATCAGCGGGCTTGTCGTACGTCTTGACCCGGTTTGCAAAGGTCGGGCGGCGTGGGTTTGGCAAAGTTACATAACCCTTTGATTGCCCCTGTCAACAACCGGTTGACAAGGTTGATTTAAACTAGGGTGACAGATTCAACTACTGGTTGTCAGAGCTTTTTTAAAATAGATTGCTCGTTCACAAGTTGACATGATACGATAGTTCTGTCTCAACTCGTGCAATCAGAAATATAAGCGACTCTTTCTTTTATAAGACATAATGTGTGTTATCTATTTCGCTTCTCGAGAACTGTCGTAACAAAAAATGCATAGATATGCACCAGATATATAAATCAGTTACAAAGTGACCGTTACTAACTGAGCGTGTGTCATGTCGAAGTTAGTTAGGTTATTTGGGGTATGTTATAAACTGTGAGTATTTATTAGTGATTATTTGGGTTTCCAATATATAAGAGAAGTAAATACCTTGATAACCCAATACCAATGAGCCCTTGAGGTAAGTTTTAATTTTATAAGATATGAGCTCATAAATACAAGACAGACTTTTTCACTATTTCAAAGTTTAGCACAACACGACGCTACACCAGTCTTAATTTTATGAACAAATGTTTACAGCGTATAGTTTAACTATTAGCCAACATAAAAACCATAACATTTGATAGTCTTTCATGAACATTTAAGTCCCAAGAACCACTTTAGTGTCATTCGACTCCGATTCAAAAAAAGTCCGTGCGGGGCGGGGCAAATAACGGTTATTTCCGTTAAAAAAGATTTCGATAAGCTTCAAATAGATGTCGTTATAATTTAAGATCCATATTTAAGCAGATACAATAGTTTCAACCTGTCCGATTATCGTTTTCAGCAACAGCAAACTTTGCTCTAAGCCTAGGTCCGAGCCTCGCAAGTGGCGCCCTTAGAGCAACGTTTCCCTCACGACGCAGCAGGGCCCATCTACGGGCCCACCCCTCGGCAGAGCTCCTGCGCTTGCCACCACTCTCGGTAACGCTGTCAAAGCCAGTAGGGCTAACAGCAACTACACAATTCGGAAAAAAAGCGAGTAGCTAGTATTTTATAAACGTTTGAATATGTGAACAAAATTTGTATATGGAAAGCGTGAGCTAATAGTATAAGTTAAAAAATACAAATCTCTTTAGTCGTAATGAAAATGTTACCATCCTTTAAGAACATAACATGGACAGTAATTGTTTTACGTCGTGACCACACCCGCCTCCAATGGTCAGCGTTTCTTATCTCGTAGACAGCTTAATTCCGTATGATTTATACACTGTATTACCGATGGCGTATTGATACTGTGTTTGTAACCAATGTGGTATAGGCATTTTGTTATACAATATAATTTATTGAGCTTTCACTGCGTAATATGTACAGTTTTTACACAAACAACATGTGTAAAAAAGTAAGTAGCAACCCATTAACGTCTCACTGCTGGGCACAGGCCTCCTCGCTCACAGGAGAGAGGGTTTTTAAAGCTTAGACCCACCACACTGCTCCACTGCGGATTGGCAGGCATAGTACACAAGTGCACTCTCTATTCCTTCACTCTCATAGTCCGATGTGACGGGAATCCGACACGACCGGAGAGAGATCAGGCGCAGGACCGACGGCTTAACGTGCTCTCCGAGGCACGGGGGTGGATCACACCTTCCCAACGGCTGGCAAATATTGAGAAAATCTTAATAGAAAACACAATATTGATTTTTTAATTAGCCCGAACCGTGACTCGAACACAGGACTTCATGTCTGTAGTCGAACATGCTAACCGCTACACCAATGAGGATGTAACACGTGTACATACCTTAGATAAACCATATAATTGATAATTTTAATAAATATGTTAAAAAAATTATTATTACAATTTATATATTATACGATTATATAACATACAAAGCATCACGCCTCATTCCTGTAGGGGTAGGCAGAGACCATATCCTTCCACTTACCACGATCCTGGCATATCTTCTTCACTTCTTTCATTCTCATTAAACCTTTCATACAAATTCGTCGCGGTTTTGAGTACTCTTCCCCTGACCCTTATTTAAAATGTCCTGGATTTGGTCCATGAACGTTCGTCTTGGTCTTTCCCTTCCAACTATCCCATTCAATCTTAAGTCATAAATCTTTTTGGTTAAGAGATTAAGTTTATTTAAACAATAAAAATGTTTAAACTTGTTGCAAATAACAGCTAAATTAATCACATTGAGAGCTACAAAACCTATATTTAAAAGAGTAACGACTGAGTTTCTTGTCGGTTTGTTCTCAGTGACTTCATTTTACCGAACCGGTAGTAGATTTATAACCACAGGACAGTATACTGACGATTCAAAGGAGGTTTTTGAGCTTGTTTGAAGAAAAAATATTCTGAAACTCTACTAGATAACATTCCTCTTATATTAAGGCAAAACAATTGTTTGCCTGCTGATGCTATAAAAAAACTTGACCTTCAAATTTAACCTAGCTAAAAAATGTGACAAATGCTATTTTAGAAAACACACACATTTTGTATTTTTACTGTCGTGATTGAAAAAAGGTTGAGCTGTAACATTATCAACATTAGCTTGTTCTGTAACATTTCTATCAACATACACTTTCTGCTAAGCAAAGTATTTGATATCTTACAATGCTGTAAAACCATTACAGTACAAAAGATGTATTACCTACCAGACTTACTGCGTCACTATAATGAACTATATCATCACTTACCACTTGTTTAAGTAGCAATGTACCATTTAAAATATCTTAATTCAAGTAGGCCTATACAGAATTGTCCGTTTCGTCGTTTTTTAATATGTTATTTCAATGTACGTCTGATGATGATATTAAAAAACGACCTACAATGTAAAGTCGCGCCCTATTCTGAGAAGACCCCAATACAAGCTCAGTCTTCGTCTCGTCATCATTACAATTACATTATCTATATGCCCGCAATAAAAATAAATGCATCACTAACAACAAATTATTTTAGACATCAGCAACAGATAGCTTTATTTTAAAATATGCTGCTATTTTATATTATTAACAAAAAAATATGATCATAAACATGTAATGAAACTATGATAAATTCGTTGACCTGATGGTCATTATCAATTATTTCAATTTATTTTAATTATTAATCATTGGCAAATAATGTAAAAAACCACATTCTTATCAGTAGTTTTATATACTTTTTATTTCATTTACGTATAGTTATCATTATGACGCAAAAAATAGACTTAAACGGACTACAAAGTCTTTGCTAGTAGGTACGTAACTAGTAACGGTTGAAACCTCTCATGAGTCCCGACTAAGACAAACTAGAAAATAACATTTTCAAAATTTGCCCTGCCGGGAATTGAACTAAGCTAGCGAAGCGGGTATTCCCACTATTGCATCAAAATGCATTCTTATTAAATTTTATGTATGCACGTCTTAAGTGTTTACTAACTTGTATAAATCATTTCAAAAGTACACATTTCCGATCATGTTTCCAGCGTTTAGGTGAACCGTTGAAAAGTTTCAAATTAGAGATTGGGTTGAAATGGAGCGTTGTCTTAAAATTTGGGTCACTGCAATAAATTATATGTCCAATAGTCTAAGATTACGCAACAACGATCAGAAATAGATCGGCGCATCTGCGTCTCACATAAATATAGACAAAAATGGTACTCAGATCCTGACATTGGTATGCGTTTACTTCAACAAAACATGAATGTAGAGTTGTAGGATAGATTTTGAAGCAAATCTGTATTCATTAATCCAATATAATAGTAACAAGGTTAGTATAGGTGTAAGCGAATGACAACATAATTTGCCACAAGATTGTTAGGCTACAATTCAATAGTTACCAGAAACCTTAAAGTAACAAATGAGAAATTAATTTTGAAAATGTTAAAAATGGTTATCTATATATAATTTATTTTAGTAAGTAAGTAGCAGCCCATTAGCGTCCCACTGCTGGGCACAGGCCTCCTCACTCCAAGGAGCGAGGGTTTTTATAATTTATATTAAATAAGCTCAAATGTGATAGCAGTTCATAAGATCCATGGTTCGGGTCCGAGGTCCAGTATATGGCTTTCTTAATCTATATCTATATTCTATATCTATATAAGAGATATTCAGGAAAATATTGACTCATCACGATATCTCTGGAACCATAAGGCGTAGAGACTTGAAATTTGGTAGGAATATTCCTTTTTCCAAGTACAAGTCAGCTAAGAACGAATTTTATGAACTTCCACCCGCAAGGGGCGTTTCGGGGGTGTTACACGTATGTTTCTTACTTGTAAAACAACTTGCCTAAGTTAATGAAAATGCTACCCAAAAAGCATTCTACGCAGATGAAGCCGCGTATTCAGCTAGATATTCATAAAGTTAAAAAAATGACAACACACAAAATTGAAAATAAATAAACACACAAAAAATAAATTCGTTAATTTTTGCGCGGCTATTTGTTTCTGAGATATCAATAAACAAAGAGAAAATAATCCATTTTCATTCAAAGTCCTTAGCGAGAAATGCTCATATCCAGAGTAAAAACAAAAGTAAATTGAAACTAAATGGTCAACCTGACTGTTCCATAAAGTGATTGTATTGGAATTTTATTTTAAGGGCGCAGGTTAGCATAAGTAGAGTATTTTAAGGGACCAAAATAAGATCGATAAAATTTCGAATTTTTTTCTTTTCAGAATATTCACAAAGATTGCGCGATTCCTGGATTTTCTTTTCAAAAGTAACACGTAAGAAAAATACAAAAAATTTTAAACTTTTAGCTTCAATTAGCTTTTTTTTTTCAATATTGGTATTTAGACAATCGCCGAAACCTATTGATACCTTCATTTTTTCCACAAGTGTAATTTACATGATTCAGAAATATATAACGATTGTCTGTAAATTAAAATTCTCACTTTCTTGAATTAATATTTTTTAAATATCACCTCCTCATAAGCAAATGAAGTGATTTCCAGCAATTCGAAAAGCTCAATTTCAGTCAGTATCAGTTGAAATTGCAATTTGCTTTAGGGCTTGTCTTCGATAAATGTAAATATATGAAAGTCCCTCTAATGACTTACAATGACCTTCAAACAAAATCTTATTTTTCCATGTATAAAATAATATAGAGTTAAATGTCGGTATGTCTTTGTTTCGTCCAAAAGAATAATCTATTCGTAACTAGTGGTCATTGGTACGTATTACTGTAACCCAATTCCGAGTAAATTAGTGTTTACAAATTATACTCATATTTGCTTAACGCAATCACTTCGATATTGAATAGATAGTTCGAATCTTTTGCTCGATTCTCTGATACTCTATAGATTTTATTGATGGAACAGACATAAAGGCTAGATATTGTCATATGCAATCAGACAGTGATTCAAAATAATTATGTTTGAGTAACAGATTTAACAGTACAAATAGTGGACGATCTGGTGCATATAAATTTAGATACTCATACCTCGAAAGAAAGAAAAAATACTATTTGACACAAGACTTATTAAGCTAGAATATAAGAAATTAGATACAACGAAAATTCATGTCTAGCAATTGCTTCGAGCAGTCTCCGCCAGAAAATCTTTGGTTATGCTTTTAAAAATATGTAGAATTAGTATTACTTTAGCTAGTGGTTAGCATGTTCGACTACAGACATGAGGTCATGAGTTCGAGTCCTGGGTGGGGCCACTTCAAAAATCGAAATTGAGTTTTGTATTAAGATTTTCTTAGGGCTTGGAGGTTGGCGGTGTACTCCACCCCCGTGTTTTGGAGAGCGCGTTAAGCCGTCGGTCGTGCGCCTAACTTTGCTCCGGTCGTGTCGGATTGCCATCACATCGGACTGTAAGAGTAAAGGAATGGAGCAGCGTGGTGGGTCTAAGCTTTTAAAACCCTCTCTCATATGAGTGAGGAGACCAGTGCCCAGCAATGGGCTGGTACTTAGTATTAGTGAAAATGAAAATACAAATTATGTAATATAAATAAAAACAGAAAAATAAGTCATAGAATGCGTCAAGGTGGTCTAATCACTGAGAGTGATTTCTTCCAGACAAGCTTTGGTAAAAGAAACAGAAGATATGAGCGAGAGGTACAAATAACATTATAACCTCCACCTTTTTTGGAAGTCGGTTAAAAGGAAAAAACTTGACTCAGTTATACACTACTTAAATGATACATTTAATCATTACAGACATAGCTTAATACATAAAATAGAATACAACTATATCATACATACATATATAAAAATATATAATTATTACTATAGTACTCGTATAATACAATAAATTATGCGAACTTAAACGAGTTGCACTTTATACATCGTCAGATAAACTGTTAGTACTTTTAAAACATAAATTATTGCATTAAAAAAATATAGTTCTTATTACTACAATGAAAACACTTTTGTCCACGTAATATTTAATTTTTAATCTGTCGGAATAAACTAAACGAATGTCAGATAGGAAAGTCTGTAATAATGTGTAATAATAGCATAGAGTTAATCGTATTAAAGTAAATAAATCCAGAAACTCCGTTCAGAAAATATAAACGCTAAAAAAATAGAAAAAATAATATGAGTTAAGCCATTCGTACAACATTTTTATCATACATTTAATTTAGCAGAATTAGCTAGTTTATTGCTCATTAGTTCATGATTGCAGGATTATATTCATGGTATAGCACATAAAATGTTTGTTTTGTTATTCATACATTTATTGCACAAATACTATTTATAATGAATAAGTTGGTTTGATGATAGGCGATGGTACAATCTAAGATGGCAATGTTTACTGCGTATTATTATATTGGAATACAAGATATCCAGGTATTATGATAACTAGCTGTGTCCGAAGCTTTCCATCAATCCGTCAGCTAAATAAATAATGCTGCAGGATTTCTAATGGATTATAAGTAAGTAATGAATCGCCTTGATTTCCCAACTGCTTCATTGGTCTTGTGGTTAGCATGTCCGACTACAGACATGAGGTCCCGGGTCAGGCAATTCGAAATCGATATTGAGTTTTCTATTAAGATTTTCTCAATATTTGCCCGAAGTTGGGAGGTTGGCGGTGTGATCCACCCCCGTGCCTCGGAGAGCACGTTAAGCCGTCGGTCTTGCGCCCTGATCTCTCTCCTGTCGTGTCGGATTCCCGTCACAGCGAACTATGAGAGTGAAGGAATAGAGAATGCACTTGTGTACTATGCCTGCCAATCCGCAGTGGAGCAGCGTGGTGGGTCTATGCTCTAAAAACCCTCTTTCATATGAGTGAGGAGGCCTGGAGGATATATTATAAAAGTACTTTTTTATTGCTGACAGTTTAGCGTTTAAGTGTGATCTCACCTCATTGTAAGTGATGATACAGTCTAAGATGGAAGCGCGCTAATCTGGGTAAGAGGCGATATACCCCTTACGGTTTCTACACGGCGTCATACCGGAAGATAAATCTCTTTGTTTTGGCCGTACGTCTTTCTGGTAGGGTGGCAACTAGCCAGGGTCGAAGCTTCGGTCTACACCAGACTCAGACAAATTAGAAAATACGATTTTTAAAATTCGCCCTACCGGGGATCGAACCCAGAGCCTCTGCTAGCCAGGCGAGTACTTGCACCACTGCGGCAGCGAGGTCGTCAACTTAGTTAAAGGTAAGCACCACACGCAAGCTATTCTAACTATTAAAGTCTATGACAAATGCTTTTACATCTTAAATCTTAAATAATTAAATATATTTTCTAAATACATTATAGCTTATATCTACTATTAATAAAATAAAACACTCTACTTGCTTTTTCCAGCTCAAATTGATTTTACAAAAGTTGGCTGAGGATTATTACGTATGTCTAAATCTTTAATCTATTATATAAATTACATAGTCTAGGCACCAGGGAATGAGCACCGGAGACAGTATTACAAAAACCGTAATTGGAGACAGTGCATTTTGATGTTAAACAGTCCATATAAAATATGAGTTCTAGCTTCTTTTTGCGGGTCTCTAAGGAATCTAAATTGAAGAATTTCAAGTTGCGAGTCGAACTTTTGAGCCTTCTAGTTTCCTCATCCGAAAATTTAATATTTCAGAGAAACAGTTAAAATTAAAACTTAACTTGTGTTACAATATAACATTTATTATCAAAAACTTTGAAATTATTTTTGAGCACAAATCGACAAGAGAGACGACGGATCGCTGAACCGAATGGGAAGAGAACAGAGTACAAAACGTATAGGATATTGACTAGGTGACTAAAAAAGTATTTAATTAACGATTTAAAAAATTAATAATAAATACACACGGAGAGTATGAGCTAACAGTTGAATTGAACGATATACATATGTTGAATATAGGGGGAGTGTAAACTAATAGTAGAAATTGGAAAACTGCTCCGTTACACACAATCAGAAATATATTTGTGTATGACAAACAAAAAGTTTGAATCATTAATCGTACGCTGATAGTTTATGGGCTTTTTATTAGGACTTTACATTCCCAAATGTTTTATCAAAGCGAAGTCATTCGGAAACACAAATATTTTCCCAGATAATATACGCTCACTATCAATTTTACTATTGTAGTACATATTTATTTTGATTCAGGCCTCATGTTAATTACAAAAGCGATATTAAAGCCGCGGTTCATTACCCTGCTGCTGATTGATGCGTGTTGCTGTTTATTTTGGGATCATGTGAGTACATTTCACGTGATTGCTACGGTCTCGGTTGTCGGATAATTGAGAGCTTTTCTCCAAATCGGAAGTTATTAAACGTTTACATTCAGTTTTTTTTATCAAGCTACATTATTACACCGTACTGGTGTAATAATAATTAAAATTAATTATGAATTTTAAATATTACGAAATTGTACAGGATTGATTAAACCAGAGACGCGCAACCTACAAATTGTTTTAATTTTTTCATTTCTTAATAGTATTCAAACTGTCCCACTATATTGACGCTCGAAAGCTAATACGTATTAAATAGTTAAATATATTTTAAACAAAACTAAGTTGAAGCCTTTTAAATCAATCTGTTTCGCAGCAAAAATGTCTATTTATACCTCTTGTCGATAAATATGAATGTTATATGTTCTGATCAACGCTTTTGGAGTTAGGAGTTACTACGTGATTGCTTTTCACCGTCTTTTTATTTAAATCTTGTTCAAATAAATATTTTATTATTAGTTGTGGATGATACATAAATTTAGTAAAATTCTTTCAAATATCATTTAATTTATTTTATTAGTTAATTAGTATTTTATGCGTGATTATTACCTTGTTTATTTTGTTATATTATAAACCTAGATATATTTCGTTATTGTGTTTTATTTTCTTAGTTTTTATCTAGTATTTTCGGTGTTCATTAACTTTTTAGATTTTGTGGTTTTATTCCTTCGTTTATTTATACGTGGACCTTTTTTCTTTCTGTAGCAAGTCTGGGGAATTCTATTGTGTGCTGTGAATATTCACTTCACTAGCCAAGATCCTGGGTCAGATTCCCTATAGGGCAAATTTAGGGAATAACGTTTCCTAATTTATCTAAGCCTGGAATGGTAAGAGGCTTCGGACTTGGCTAGTTAACACCGCAACAGCGCACAAATACATTTTCGTTCCGATACTCAATCCCTAGCGATATGTAAACGACAACTAACGTATTATTATCTTTTACTTTATACTTCATAGACGACGGGTCATAAAATTATTCTCATATCTGCAAGTAGTGTTGTTAGGTATATGTTTGTACGTAATTTATGTAATATATGTCGAAGAATAAGAGAGCAAGAGAGGATAAAGCATAGTGGCCTAGGGTCCTCCGCCGAAATCGTCATGGGTGGGATCCATACTTCCATACTGTGGTCTTTGGTGGGTTATATTGGTGCAATCAAACATTTTATTAATTAACTCAGATTAGAATGTTCAATCACTTAATGTTCCCTATATCAATTCACACAAACTCATTAATAATAATAGTTAGGAACGCGACAGTTTCAAAAGTCGACCGCATAGGCGGGCCGTCACCCGAGTACTGGAGAGACGCGCGCCGGATTATCACTTATTGACGCTGCCCCACGCCGATAGACAGAAGGCGCCAGCGGTCCACAGACTATTGCACTCCGACATATAGATTTTACAGGACGCTGTTTGTCTATTTAGGTATTTGAATACCATTATCTACCACCTACCATATCTCGCTTAATAATTTGCGTCCGTCTAAGTCTCCATTATGTAACAGAAAAACTGTTGTTGTAAACTTCTAGTGGTTAATAAAAAAAAAATTCCATCTATGCTGTCTAGAAGTTCACGAGTTTTCAGCTTATACTGTCAAGTGATAACTTATCCGCAATAAAAAAAGTAATAAGCATGCTTTTAATAATTTAATTTATAAAGTCATTCATCCCGAACTGAGAACATAATCATTCAATACTAAAAATGCTAAAAACTGCATCCGATTCGAATTGAATTAAATTAATGCAATTTGGATTCGTACCTTCGTGTTTATTACAGACAGGATATTAAAATTTTGATTCATTACTCTCAGTCAATACTGGTAATTAATGAGTGCATGCTTATTTCGGAATCGTGCGAATACATTGATCATGGATTACCAGCGCTTGCCGTGTTATTGGACGTTATCATTTATCTTACGTCGGATGTTGTTTGTCAAGTGTACGCAGTTTAGGCAAATGGTGTAATATGTTAAAATAATAAAGTGAGTACATGTTTTGAGGTTGTTAATTAGTTATCTATCTAAACTGTACCAGTGGTCCCCAAGTGGTCGAAATTCATTGATAATAATTTTAAGTTTTAAAGTTATTTAAGGTACTATTGTCAAAGACTATTAAAAATAATTAACGAATCTAAATAAGACTAATCAAACAAATATAGCTCTAGCTTTTCAAGGACTATACTCAAAAAATCTATATTTCTTTTTGTGTTGAACTTAATCAGGAGAAATTCTGTATGAAAAAAAAAAAACATAGAATCGTAGTACATCTAAAATTTCAGGAAAACATAACTTTTCAAACGTTACCACCTTAGTGCTTTTATAATGTAAACCTTTATAATCTAACCTTCTAGTGTTTGACATAATTGTCTGCGATTGACAAATACCCAAAAATACTCTATATACGTGTATGTGTAATGAGTTGTTTATTTATTTAATGTATTATTTATACTAATGATAAGTGATAAAACGTTGTGGTTTAAAAGAATATGTAGTGACTAAAATTTAGAAAGGTATGTTTGGGCACGTAGAGAGAATGAATAAAAGGAGACTAAAAAAGGATATATGAATCAAGAGTGAATGGGAATGTTGAAATAGGAAAACCAAGGTGATATACCAAATCCAGGACATTTTAAATAAGAACTAAGTCAAGAGAACTCTAAACCGACGAATTTGTATGAAAACTTTAATGAGAATGAAAGCCGAAGGAGATATGCAATACTCTTGGCAAGTGGAAGAATGTGAACTCTGCCTACCTGTATGGGAATGAGGCGTGATGCTATTTATGTATGTTATTTATACATAATTTTGAAAAAATAGTAGCGTTGTGTACTCCTTTTCGATATCTTAAGGGAAATCATACTCCTCCGACAGCGCAATTTTCGTATAAAACATGTATGAAGTTTTTGCTTCACATTAAATTCCACGATAACAAGTATACCCTATAATACAGTTTAAATATGTTATCAAACCACGAAAATTTATTCTTAAAACAATTAGTTATCTATTCACAAATTGACGCTTATTCATAAAATATAAGTTGAACACTGTAAAATACTATAATTAATTATTAAATTTATGCTTTAGAGTTCCTAGTATTGTACTAGCTGATAACCGTGATTTTATATTTAACATAGAACTGAAATCTCTTAAGTACTTTTGTATAATATAACATGATACAAGGTTTCTCTTTAAAAACCAGTCAGGGTATTAGTATACTAAATGATATAAATGGAATAAATGTATGTCTCTATTAATATAATATATCATATCTTCCCTTGATTAAGTAGTAAAGGCAGAAATTTTCAACATTTCTTAGTAAATGATACAGATAAAATGAGTTATGTGATCCTAAACCAGATATATTTTCGTAAGTGTTAGAATTTGTTTGTCTATATTCTAAGTATTGCATTGCTATTTACCAAAATTTGTAACATTACTTTGAGCGGTTTAGGTTAAAAGAGTGACAGATACCAACATAATCTATCCGTCCACATTTATTCCACGTCATTTCTCTTATTAAGTGGCAGTATTTTCCCCATAAAACAGATAAAAACCGTTCTTAAAAACAGGCGAAGATTTTTACAGTTTTAGGTATTTGTTTATTCAGTTCGCGAAGTTCCGGACAACTTTTAAAAGTTAGCAGAGATTATGGCTACAAAACTTCGAAAGTATCGGATAAATATTTAAAGGAGGATCCTTTTAGAAATAACGGTATCTTAATACTGTTGAGATTTGTCTTCGTTTTTATTAAGTCGATAATATCAATAAAAAAAGCAATTTTGACTTTAATGTTATTATTTTCGTATTCAAATATTTCTTTTGAGATTTGCTTATTTGATCTCAAAGATTTAATTGGATATATTTTGAAGACTTTAAAGTAAAGATTTTATAGCAGCTTAAAATACTACTTTCACCTTTATATTAATATGTTTCCAAGGTAGGTACAATGTTAACTAGAGTAAAAGGCAGCATAAACTACACTACACTAAAAGATAACATTTTTAAAATGTTTCATGGCCTATATGTCTGACCCATCCATATAATAATACCATACAATAATTTGTGTGGATTATTTTACGACTGTTTAGAAACTAGTGTCTTTCGTGATCATTAATCGAGCCCAAATTTGTAAGCCTTATTGACATTAATTTACAGCCCAAATAAATAGATCAAAATCGTTTCTTCAAAATTTGTATCCAATTAGTTTAATTGACAGTAACGTAAATCAAAGTGGATACTCGACCGATTTCCATCACATCGTGTGTTTTAGAGCAAAAATCCAAATTGCTGTAATAAACTATAGAGATACAATATTTTGTCTTAAATTAGTTGCGATAGTGGCTCTACTTATGAACATGTCTACAAATTACTTGTCTTGTTATTTTACCTGTTGACTGTGGTACTTAATAAAAGTATTTTAAATAAATATATTTCAAGATATCAATCTATTGTGTATCAATCTATTATATGAGCTGTGGTCAACGTTATCTACGTATGGGGTGAGTGGTAATCTGATTCATGCATTGAAGTCTCTCTATGAGGGTTCTAGTGCTTGTGTCAGAATAAACGGGGCGTACACGTAGTGGTTTCCGGTCGAAAGAGGTGTTCGACAGGGATGTGTTGCGTCACCATGGCTGTTCATCCTTTTCATGGATAAGTGTTTGATAGATTTAAAAGAAAGTATGTATGGGTTAAGAATGAATGAATTACTCATCAAATGTTTACTCTATGCTGATGATCAAGTAATACTTGCGTCATCCGCTAATGAGCTACAGGAGATGGTAAATATTATGAATGAAGCATTGGAAGAGAAAGGAATGAAATTAAATGTAAATAAAACGAAAGTTATGCTTTTTGGAAGAGATGAATCTATGATGACTGGCAATACTTTGATAGATGGGGAACAAGTGGAAGAGGTGAAAGAATTTAGTTACTTGGGATCTAAGTTTACAAAAGATGGAACATGTGAAAGTGATATTGAAAGGAGAATGAATGCAGGGAATATTGTAAATGGTGCCCTGACCGCGTTTATGAATAGCCAGAGAGTGTCTCAAAGGGCCAGACTGGCTGTGCATGCAGGAGTGTTGGTGCCAACACTTATGTATGTTAGTGAAAGTTGGGTATAGCAGAAGAATCATAAAAGTAAAATAAATGCGGTAGAGGTGAGAGCGTTGAGAAGGCTGTGCGGATTAAAACTGAGTGACAGAGTAAGAAATGGTGTGATAAGAGAACGTTGTGGTTACAAAGAAGATGTAGTGACTAAAATTGAGAAAAGTATGCTTAGATGGTTTGGACATGTTGAGAAAATGAATGAAAGGAGACTGACAAAAAGGATTTATGAGTCAACAGTGGTTGCGAAAGTTGGAAGGGGTAGACCAAGGCGAACGTTCTTAGATCAAATCCAGGACATTGTAATTAAGGGCCAAGTCAAGAGTACTTTAAACAGACGAACTTGTATGAAAGGTTTAATGAGAATGAAAGAAGCGAAGGAGATATGCAAGGATCGTGGCAAGTGGAAGGATGTTGTCTCTGCCTACCCCTATGGGAATGAGGCGCGATGCTATGTATGTATCTATTGTATTTTACAGTATATAAAGTTGAACATCAAATTTCTTTCATCATTCCGTTACAATCAACATAAAGGCCTCATAGGTCAGTCTAGAAATATTGAGACTTCTTGATAATCTAGGATATATTCAAAAGAGGCGCTTGAAATGTTGCCTATGATATCATCCGCGTAGTTCGAGATCCTGTGGTATTATGGGATAAATTATCAGCTGTATATAGCATAGCCATTTCAGAGTGGTGAATTTCGAACGAATTCATTCATATACACATACAGAAGAAATAGAAAACGAAGAATACTCGTTATCGCTAATCGAAGAGAAACACAGATAGATAGGTACAAGAGATGTCCTTATCGATAGTAATGTCTTCCAGGCAACATTTGGGTGAATGAAAATCCTAGAGTAAAATATGATTGATGATCTACAATAATATATATATAAAATACATTTACTTTTACATATTTATGGTTTGAATATCTTAATAAAATATTGTTTGTCGTCATGTAAAAAAAGGTAAGTAGAAGCCCATTAACGTCCCACTAATGGGCACAAGCTTCCTCAAACACACACGCACTCACGCACGCACACATGCACGCGCACACACACACACACACATGCATATAAATACTCAAAATGTATCCATAATAATTGTAAATATACGGGTATGTACATTAAAGAAAATATTTAAATAATATAATAATTAATCATTAAAATAATTCTGCGTCTGGGTGTGAAAACAACAGAGCCCCATCGTTGTAAATGTGGTGAGTGGGTGAATCAACTCGATCACCACGGTCTGTCTTATCTTCGTAGTGCTGGCTGTCTTCTGAGATATGCCGGCATCAATGACATCATCAGAAGGAGTCTTGTCACCATTATCGTGCCGGTTATTCTCGAGCCGAATAGAATTGCACGTGATGATGGTAAGAGACCTCATGGTATGTCGTTGATACATTGGAAAAAAGGAAGGTCGTTGGTGTGGGATGTTACTTGTGTTGATACACTTGCAACATCTCACATTGACGCTACCTCCAAATCAGCGGGAGCGGCGGCATCATTAGCTGAAAACGCCAAGAGGCGCAAATATGAGAGCCTTGCTTTAGAATACATATTTGTGCCTTTTGGCGTGGAGACATTGGGTCATGAGGCTAAAAGCTTTTTTAAAGAAATATCACCTCACTTAGTTGTTGTCACCCGTGACCCTAAGGCCGGGTGGTACTTCAGACAGCGTATAAGTATCGCTGTCCAAAGAGGTAACGTTGCTAGCCTTATCGGCACCCATCTATTTGCTTCTGATGGCGCATTTTAATTACATTTATTTTTTCTGTATTAATGTTAATGTTCGATATATTCTATTTATTCTTTCATTAAAGAAAGAAAATAAAAATGAAAAAGTACTCTTTTGGTTCTTTTTTGAAATTCTCGTACCTAGCATCATCTTTCCTCCATAGTCGCTTGCCTATTTCAGAGCCGTAATTATTTTCTTGGGCTGGAAAACATATTTTAAGTTAAATGTTTTGCAATTAGCTGACGTGGCGATCGCATTTGGGATTGCTCGGTGTATGGGAAGTCACTTGAGCTTTACATTATTTCCCATCGTTTAAATCAAAACCACCTTAAGAAATATATTGGAACTAATTAGACCTTATTTCAGTGATGAGGAATAATAAAATTATGTAATTTGAAACCTCTGGATTAATATATACGTTCTCAGAATTCCTTATGAACGCTATGAACCAAATATTCTGAGCGTAACGCGATTCTCAAGCGTGTAATAATGAACAGTGCTACGAAATTACGTAGCGCCCCGTAGGTTTATTTCCGACAATTTAATATGATTTATAAGCCGTGACGTCACGACTCCTGATTTCAGAGTCAATTTGAATCTACGCTCGAAGAGACATAGAGAGCATGAGACGGCAGCTTAACAGTCACGTGCAATCGGGAAGAAAACGAGTCATGTGTCCTCGGAATTATCTTCAGATGTTAGGGTTTTCTTGATATCTGTATAAAAATCTGTGTATGTATATAAAAAAGCGAATTCGTTACACATTTTATAATAGAATAACCTGATTTCTTGTATTAAATAAGTATTAAAATGTAAGAGACATACAAGGAAAATATTAAAAGAGCGTGAATACAAAGTACACATGTCAGAAGTGAAACGACTTTGGCAATCTAATTTCTAAGTCTTTTCTATAGTAATAATTATTTATATACCAAAGACTTTATTGCGCTTTCGTAGATTTAGAAAAGGCCTATGATCGAGTGGTGAGGAATGAGCTGTAATCAACGTCATCTACGTGTGGGATGAGCGGTAGTCTCCTCTCTCTCCTCTCTATGAGGGTTCTAGTGCTTGTGTCAGAATAAACGGAGCGCACACGTAGTGGTTTCCTGTCGAAAGAGGTGTTCGACAGGGATGTGTTGCGTCACCATGGCTGTTCATCCTTTTCATGGATAACTGTTTGATAGATTTAAAAGAAAGTATGTATGGGTTAAGAATGAATGAATTAGTCATCAAATGTTTACTCTACGCTGATGATCAAGTAATACTTGCGTCATCCGCTAATGAGCTACAGGAGATGCTAAATATTATGAATGAAGCTTTGAAAGGGAAAGGAATGAAAGTGAATGTAAACAAAACGAAAGTTATGCTTTTTGAACGAGATGAATCTATGATGAATGGCAATATTTTGATAGATGGGGAACAAGTGGAAGAGGTGAAAGAATTTGGTTACTTGGGATCTAAGTTTACAAAAGATGGAACATGTGAAAGTAATATTGAAAGGAGAATGAATGCAGGGAATATGTAATAATGGTAAAATAAAATAATGGTGCCTTGCACGTCTCTATGAATAGCCAGATGGTGTCACAAAGGGCCAGAATGGCTGTGCATGCAGAAGTGTTGGTGCCAACACTTATTAATGGTAGTGAAAATTGGGTATGGCAGAATAATCACTTAAGTAAAATAAATGCGGTAGAGATGAGAACGTTGAGAAGTATGAGTGAATTAAAACTGAGTGACAGCGTAAGAAATAGTGTGATAAGAGAACGTTGTGGTTTAAAAGAAGACGTAGTGACTAAAATTGAGAAAGGTATGCTTATATGGTTTGGGCATGTAGAGAGGATGAATGAAAGGAGACTGACAAAAAGGATTTATGAGTCAAGAGTGAATGCGAAAGTTGGAAGGAAAGTTCCTGGATCAAATCCAAGACTTTTTAAATAAGGGCCAAGTCAAGAGTACTTTAAACCGACGAACTTGTATGAAAGGTTTAATGAAAATGAAAGAAGCGTAGGAGATATGCAAGGATGGAGATGATGAAGCGAAGGAGATGGCAAGTGGAATGTTGTCCCTACCTACCCCTATGGGAATGAGGCGTTATGCTAGGTATTTATGTATGGATATTTATACAAATCTAAATTTTTAGATTTCCAAGGCTAAGAAAGTTATGTTAGGGATTTAATGAATTTACGCGTTATTTAAATATAAATCTGTCAAAAATTAATGTTATGTGTCTTTCTTCAATATTATAAGTTGTTAATAAAATTTTGTTTTTTAATTTAAAATTTTGAAAAAAGAATTTGGGAAATATATTTATTTTATATTTTATAAAAAATAGTATATTAAATTATTAAACGAAAATAAAATGCTACATCATATTTGTAAATATTAAAACTACATAACCTTCAAACGAATTAGCATAAAAAACGCTGCACATCTTCGTGACGCTAATCACACGTCTCGTCAATAAAAAAATTACGCTTATGAGCCTATAGCCTAGCCTAAACATATACAAAACGAAAAGTAAACAAAAATATTAGGTACAAACTGTACTAATATTATATAAACTGAATAGCTTACATATACGCTAAGAACATCGGATCTATCCAGCAGTGAAGAACGTTTCAAAATAGGGATTTTTTTCCTTTTTGAGATCTTCCGCTTCCCCATTAAATTGTTCTCTATTAAGAGTTCTAAAATAACTCCGCAACAACATATGTTTATCTTTTATGGTTGGCCCTTTTATGCTAACCAAATTTGTACCTTCTCTGTCTCTCTTATGTGGTACAGATGGAGAGCCCAAATGCTCACAAAGAACCTGTTTCCCCATAATCCCATAGAACAGAGATATATAAGCGAAAGACACAGTTAAGGACCATTGCTAAAAGCGTTTGATTACTAAAATATAACAGGTCAGGAAAATGATCCATCGACACACACTAAGAACGAGTTTTCCCATACTTTCACAATATCTAGAACTACACGGGTAATTTTACGGGGGTTAGCTGGTTGTGTATAGTTTTGTGGATAATTTAATAAATCTTTAACCAATAACCATAATGTTAGCATTAAAATGTATCCTACATATAATATAAGAACTAGTGAAGGTAAGTTAAGTAAATAAGTAACAGCCCATTAACGTCCCACGGCTGGGCACAGGCCTCCTTATTCATATAAGAGAGGGTTTTTAAACCATAAACCTGCTGCTGCTCCACTGCGGAATGGCAGGCATAGAACACAAGTGTACTCTCTATTCCTTCACTTTCATAGTCCGATGTGACGGGAATTCGACTCGACCGAAGAGAGAGAGATCACACCGCCAATTTCCCAACTTGGAGCAAATCTTAATAGAAAATTCAATATTCATTTTAGAATTAGCCCGACCCGGGACTAGAACTCATGTCTGTAGTCGAACATGCTAACCACTAGACCAATGAAGCAGTTAACTAGTGAAACATTTGCTTATTTGATCAATGCATTTCGTCAACATGACCTAAATGTCCTTGTAATTCTTGCTGTGTTTCACTCATTGGTGAAATAATATTATATTCATAATAATATTATTTATTCATGAGTAATCTTGTTTATGAATCTTATAATACTTGGGAAACCTTACCCGAGTATTCTTTAGACAAATATTGATTCTTGCAGTCAGGTAATTTAAATTTTAATTTATAGTTATTTTCTCTTAGTAATGAAAAAATATTTATGTCATCAAAATTAAAGGAGATGAAATTAAATAAATAACTCTTCTTGTCTTCTTTTTGGTCGCGTACTTCATGTTTGAAGGTCATGTCCGTACTTTGGTGCCTCTGTCAGTTTCTTCTCAAGTGGTTTCCATCCTGTTCGGTCCTTGACTTTCTTAATAGCGGCAACAAATGGAAGACTTGTAATTGCTTTTACTGGGTTGCCCTAGTAACTATTAACTTGTTCTAAGTTGTTGGGCTGACGTCGGGAAATGTGACCAATGTAGCTAAGAATATCAGTAAGAGTTTGGAAACACTTGGTCGAGAGTCTGGGGGCTGCTCCAAGATGGAGGTATACGTCCTATTCCCGGTCCATGGGCTACGCAACATTCTTCTCCAGCAATACACTTCGACTGCATCTATCTTTTTCCTCTGTGTTGCCCGGATCGTCCATGCTTCCGTACCATAATGGGAGATGGAGAAGACTATAGCTGTAACAAGTCAGGTTGGTGAGAATCCAGATCTTTCGACTTAGCCAGAGTTTCGTTATTTTGGTCGTGACCAAAATTTTTAGCTTTTTTAGCTTTTAAATAACCCTATTTGGCATTAAAAGAATGTATCTAGAAGCAATTTGTAGTACTTTCAATAGGAACACACGTCTTAATAATCCCTTAAAATTTAGTAATAAAAATCAAAGGAGAGCCTTTATCGATATGTGTATATATTATGATTTAACTATTTCCTGGTTAAATAACCAGTTCAATTTTTGACCCCGACCGAGTATTTTGCGCATTCCGCGATTCTCTAGCGTGTAATAACGAACACTACTACACAAAATTACACCGGCGTTGCGTAGGATTATCCTCGACTATTAAACATGATTTATAGAGTATGACGTCATGATTCCTAACTGTAGCACATTTAATATTATTACCAAGGGACGTAACGCAAATATAGCATATATACTTCTTTTATACACCTCATTATGACTTCCATAGTACTGTCAAATTGCAAAGTCAAGTTTTGTTTTGAAAATTTTGTTGCAGGGTGTGTATCATAACTGAAACAAATTGTTGGAAGTTTTTTCTATATTGCTGACAGTTTAGCGCTTGATTGTGATCTCACCTGATGTTAAGTGATGATACAATCTAAGATGGAAGCGCGCTAATCTGGCAACAGGTGATATATCTCATATGGTTTCTACACAGCATTTCTTTGTTTCGCGGAACGTCTTTGCTAGTTGGGTGGCAACTAGCCACGGCCGAAGCTTCGCACCATTCCAAAATCAGACAAATTAGAAAATAAGATTTTCTAAATTCGCTCTACTGGGGATCGAACCCAGGGCCTCTGCTAACAAAGTGAGTACACCCGTAAGCCAGCGAGGCCCCCAAAAGTGGGATAATGAGTCAACTTGGAGTGATCTTTTGCAAAGACGGTAAGGATCGAGGTCTTTGTAATGTGTAGATACTGTCTCTTCACCATGCTATATCGTCTATCATAAGTATACACTATGTCGTCTGTCAGTGATATATCTCACATCTCAGTCGGTCATAACCTAATAAGGTAATATTAAAAAGGCAGGTATAATATGTAAGTTATTTTACTAAATTAACTGCCTCATTGATCTAGTGGTTAGCATGTTCGACTACAGACATAAGGTCCTGGGTTCGAGTCCCGGGTCGGGCAATTCAAAATCGATATTGAGTTTTCTATTAAGATTTTCTCAATATTTGCCCGAAGTTGGGAAGTTGGCGGTGTTTCTCACCCCCATGCCTCGAAAAGCACGTTAAGCCGTCGGTCCTGCGCTTGACCTGTCTCTGGTCGTGTCGGATTCCCGTCAAATCGGACTATGAGACTGAAGGAATATAGAGTGCACTTGTGTACTATGCCTGCCAATTCGCAGTGGAGCAGCGTGGTGGGTCTATGCTCTTAAAACCCTCGCTCCTCGGACTGAGGAGGTCTGTGGCCAGCAGTGGGACGTTAATGGGCTGCTACTTACTACTAGTTATTATTTTAGTTAGAAATGTTTACGAAAAACATGTCTAATGTACTTAATAATTTACCAAAAGACACGTATATAACATTGGCTATGGAGCTGAAACTATAAGTACTTTTATTGTATAAAATTATGTTACATATAAGCGTTATCTTTTTATAAAAATATAGACAACAACGTTATATAGCAAGACAAAAACTCTTTATGGTATTAGTGTTTTAAAGTTATCCAAAACATCGAATCTGGGATATCTGCCGATGAATACATTAAGCCTCTGAGTTTAAGACAACCAAAGTTAGTTACCCTAAAAATTATTGCATAATATGTCTAATACAAGAATTACATTAACCTCATTACGTGGCATTTTCATGCCCTATTTTTTCGTTACACGAAGTTTTGTTTTATGCTCATAAATCAAGCCTTCGAAATATGTCTCCATTTAAAAATCCATCACATAGAAGCAAGTCACTACTGCATCATTTTAACGATGTCACGACGAGTTATAGTTGATACCTTAAATTTGAAATAACGGTAACATGGGAATATTTGTTTTTATTTTATAGAAATAGATCAATAAGCAGTCCGCTTAACATTAAACTAAATCCTAGTAACATTTAGTTTACGTTTAAAAGGTGTAAGTTTTTGGTACCCTTTGGCTGTCCAACCCCTTGACCTTTTGATTGTCTTAATGACATAACGCAAGACACCAATATAATGTGACAACTTTACATTTCTCGTGAGTAATTTAAATGATAAAAATCGGGAGAATAATTTAACAGTTATTGTTTTTGATATAAAAAAGTGAAATAAAAAAACCAATTCCATTCCTATTTAAACTGTATTATAATGAATTTCAACTTTGAATTCGAGAGAGAGAGAGAGAAAACACTTTATTGCACACAAAATAAAAACAAAAAGACATGTTAACTACCTATTACTATAATTATAGCGTGCAAAGGCGGTCTTATTGCTACAAGCAATCTCTTCCAGACAATCTTAATATGTAAAGAAGTAGACTAAAATAAATAATACGGCAGAACATCGCCAGAAACTTAAGTATAATATGTAAAAATATATATTTGTTTATAACTATATAAGTTATTACATATAATATAAATATTATATATATAAATATCAATATATCTATAGATACACACTGAAAATATATACACAAAAGATATGAAATAAAAAAATATACAACATAAAGAAAAGTAAAAGATTTTATACGTACTTATTAGCGATCGACTATTTGAATATAAATATACACGGGAAGTAATAGTAACAATTGAAAAATATTATTATTTTTTAAACAGAACATTTTACCACAACGATAAATTTAAACCTTTTGAGGACTTTAACATTTTCTGGGTTGCTTTCAGGCTTTAAAGTTAAAAATAACTTTCTAAATGAATGATTTATACATTATGATTTATCTAAGTAAGTAAAAAGTAAGTAGCGGCCCATTAACGTCCCACTGCTGGGCACAGGCTTCCTCACTCCGAGGAGCGAGGGTTTTTTAGAGCATAGATGCACCATGCTGTTGCGGATTGGCAGGCATAGTACACAAGTACACTCTCTATTCCTTCCCTCTTATAGTCCGATGTGACAGGAATCCGACACGACCGGAGAGAGATCAGGCGCAGGACCGACGGCGTAACGTGCTTTTTTAACTGGCCCGACCCGGGATTCGAACTCAGGACCTCATGTCTGATGTCGAACATGCTAACAACTAAACCAATGAGGCAGATGTGATTTATCTAAATATCCTTAAGTTCTTCTTTTCTCAGCATTTCGAAAAAATAAAAGGTCTGCGAGCTTTAGCGAAACATTTTCAAGGAATGTTTTGCGATCTTTAATATTTCTAGTGAATTTTATAACTGAAACTTGACTTCAAATACATATAACTCCCACTAAAGAAATCATCTCAATCGTGTCTGAAATAGAACGTGTAGTAGTGAGGATTTACGACGCCATTAAGAGCCCTTGAAATTTAATCAGCATGCATAACTCAAGGGAAGGCGTTAAACTTGATATGATTTTAAAAAAAAATATAACATTTTTTCTAAGTGATCTGATTGCACAATAAATAATAATTGTCGGTCTAATTTGTTACATAAAACTGAAATAAAATATCCGGTCACATATCGAAATAGAAAAGATAATAGGTTATAAAAAGTTTTACAATTTTAGACATCTCTTTTCTTCTCGTGAGAACAAATTATTGAAGGTCATTTGCAGCTTTAATTTTTGAATATATAACGTTGGAGTATCATTAAAATTATTTTAGAAAGGGTAAATTCTTGCAGCGTCAATATAAATGTATAATTTTTGAATATTACTAATAATTTTTTCCAGTGTTTTCAAGTGTAAAGTTTTAGTTTTATTGCTTCTATCAGGATTAACTGCGGTTTGAAATTATATGAAGAGGTTATTTGGTAAAAGGTAATTTACATCCAATATAAACCACATACCCTTAGCAGTACTCCTTTTTGATTTTGCTCTGTCAATATTTCAGAATATCTCTTGAACTTGCCAAGTTTTTTTTGCCTACTTTGATTTTTTATGTTATTAAAATATTCTTGTTTATATCCCTATTGAAAACTAGACTTTATAGTGTATATGATCTTATTGAAACGGATTTCAAATTATTTTCGTAGAATTATAGCCAGGATAACCTACTCTCTAAAAAAGACTCACAAAAATATTATCTATAACAAAAAGTTAGTTCAACGAACGATTTGATAAAGGTCAACGACAAAGTTCGACCTTACTGGACTGAAGGCAAGATTTATCTGTTATATTTAGCCGATTTTTTTATCGAACATGGCTTACTCACTGCTCGTTTCGCTTCAAATACAATGTCCAAATCAGTGATAATGTTGATTCATTTATGTATTTTTTTTTATTGCTGACAGGTTAGGCTCCGGACTATAACTTAACCATATTATAAGCGAAGATAAACTCTAAAGTAATCATCGTAATGGAACGTAATTTTATTGCTTAGAAGCACTTCTTCACTAGTGGTAACTCGCCAGGGCCGATGTCACCCACTTTTCCTGGCTCAGATAAATTAGGACTCAAACCCATGATCATAAATTTTAAGATATTTTATTCTACTCTATTAGTAGTCTTATATAATCATTTTAAATAATTGTAATAGTTTAGATATAAGAAAATTACATTCAAAACAAATTATACCTACATAAGATCTTAATGTTATATATACCCAATTTAATAATCTATCTATTTATATAAAAGAGATATCCAAGTGTCTATAGAGTCATTATGATATCTCTGAAACCATAAGGCGTAGTGACTTGAAATTTGGTAGTAATATTCCTTTTGACGAGAAGAGGTCAGCTAAGAACGGATTTTACGAAATTCCACCCGCAAGGGGGTTGCGGGGGTGTTAACTATTGACTCATCACGATATCTCTGGAACCATAAGGCGTAGAACCTTGAAATTTGGTAGAAATAGTCCTTTTGCGTAAATTAATGAAAGTGCTACCTGAAAAACATTCCACGCAGACGAAGTCGCGGGTTCAGTTTGTTATTATATAAAGGAAATAAATTGATTGACTTATATGAATGAATTATATGAAATTTATCGACTGGCAATTTAACCTACTTAATTTCGCTGTTTACTCCGGTGATACCCGCGTAGTTATCGATCCCATGGGAATATAGGGATGTACGTACTTAGTGAGCGTATACATTGTTAAAAGAGCAAATTTTGAACACTTGACTTCGCATGGTTTTGGAGTCTATAATAGACATTGGTAGAAACAATTTATGTGTTGTAGATATCGAAATAAGCAGTAATAGTCAAAGTTATAATTAATTATGATAAGGTACATTTTTTTCTTTATACCACTCACACTTTAAGAGGAATATAATTGAGTTCAACAGAGCTTCTCTCTGTCAATTCAGTAAATAAAAAATGCAAAAGTTACGGTTTTCCTATTAATAGCGTTCTCTGTTTATTAATTAATAAATCACAAATAATTGCCCACCAATAGCTGAGCTATTATATTTTGTAATGAATAAATTAATCTTCCGATATTTGGACACCGGTGAAATTGTTACGGTAAATTTTAATAAAATTTCTGAAACTTATCAAGAAAGTTCATTTTGATCGGCGGCTGAGGGCTACAAATTTTCTCGAAATTTCTAATTTTGCCTGTCATTTGCATTAATGTTGTCATTACCGTAACTTATGGATACAACGTTTATATTGTTATTACTTAAGTTTTTGCGGAGGACATAAAGCAGCTTGAACGCCAATTCCTTTATTAACCACATAATAAATATGGCGTATAAATTTGTTAAAAAATGTAGAATATATAGATAAGCAAGATTTTGTTAGGAAAAGGTTTAAAGCTGCCAACTATTGAACACTGAGAAAGATTTTCTGTCTTATTAAAAAACCGTTTTATTGTAATACTTAAGTAATATTTCATCTCAAACATGATTAATCTAATAAAAGCGTTCTCGTTTATATTGAAACGGAAAATTCTTAATGTAGTATTAATATTGATCTCAAACACGGTAATGTATGCCTGGATTAGGCTGCTAAACAATACAAAATAAAATAAATGCATAGTTTCCATTAGGGTTACTGGGAATTCAAATTCTTTAATAACATTTCAAACGTTAATTCACGCTAATACTTTAGCAACAGCTTTGACCTAACATAAACCTATTGCCGAAGTTCGGTGATTATCAGTTCATTTCAAACACTTGCCTCGGCTTTGTCGATAACAGTTAAGCCTTCAACGACTAATTAATGGGTAAATTGGATTGTATATTCAAGTTAAACAATACAAGTTTATATGAATTATTTACTTAATCGTGTTATAACTGAATTTCTTATGGTGTACTTTTAAGACAAGCAGATAATATGAAGCGAATGAATAAGTTAGAATATTTCTTGCATTATTAAAAAATATAACTAACAATATTTTATAAAATGATAAAATATTATTGAAATATTATAAAATCCACAAAAATATGTCCTCATAAATATTCCGCGTACACATATAACTTTATCAATGTTTCAACCATTTAGGGCGTGGGTATTAGTAAATAGCTACGCAACTAAATGCAAATCGATAGCAGATTAAAGTTCTAAACATTCATAAGATAGTTTTACAAAAACAACATTGTTTAATTGTTACAACACCCAAACTCTGAGGAATTGAAATATAAAGGCTCTTTTTATTTCGTAAGAGGCTTTTTAATGAAGTAATAACTTAGTACAGACATCTTTAATTCGAGAATTACTTATCTGGGCCCGTAGACAAGTTACTTTCGAAGATCTCTAACGCTCAAAAAATGTATGGAAATGACGTTTAATTTTTTGATTAGAAACGTCATTCCTATACATTTTTTGGGCGTTAGCAATCTTCGAAAGTACATTGTCTAGAGGCCCTGTTACTCTTTATCTATCAACTGAAACATAATATACAGATTTTACTTTGTAAAGATTACATATCTAACTAACACATTTTTAAATTCGTAGCTCTATTAACGTAGAATGTCCGACATTAGTCAATTTAAAAAATAAAGATTTTCTAATCGGTCCCGTAATTTTAGCTTGATTATTTTAAATTTTTAAAATAAATTCAAAATGTTAAACTTTCGTCCATAATATTAGAGAAGAGATTTATTTGTAATAATTTATTGTCTCAGAACTTCCCTGTACACAACATTTGACAGTCTGGGAGTTCGTCTCGGAATGCATTATTTTCTTTAGGTTGACATTTTAAATATCGTTATATCTTTTGAATGAAATGTTCGATTTTTATAAATTTAATTTTTTTTGTAGGTATTAAAATAGTCTATAATTAATACAGAGGTATTAATAATATGCTTTGATTAGTGTCGGCACTTTTGGTAACTTTTAAAATGCAAAAAAGTAGTTATAGTGGCATAACTACAGTAATCAAAATCAAATCAAAATATCTACATTTAAGTAGGGCTATTACAGCACTTTTAAATCGTTAAATATAATTTTTTTCCACACACTAATTATAACAGTGCGTGTTGCCAGTGATGACCTATGGTTCTGAGACGTGGTAGCTGACTATGGGCCTTATGCGGAAGCTCAGAGTCACTCAGCGTGCGATGGAGAGGGCTATGCTCGGAGTTTCTTTACGTGATCGAATCAGAAATGAAGAGATCCGTAGTTGAATAGCCATAGCCCTACGAATCGCGAACCTGAAATGGCAATGGGCGAGGCATATAGTCCGAAGGACCGATGGACGTTAGGGGCCGAAGGTGCTGGAGTGGCGACCCCGCACCGGGCGGTGCAGTGTAGGCAGATCCCCCACAAGGTGGACCGATAATATAAAGAGGGTCGCCGGTAGCCGCTGGAGCCAGACGGCGCAAGATCGTGCCCAGTGGAATTCATTAAGAGAAACCTTTGTCTAGTAGTGGACGTCCATCGGTTGAGACGACGACGACAACGATAAGATTGTTCATGTGATTCCAGAGAACATAATAATTTATCAGTTAATGTTATTTTGCCTAATCTAGGATCATTACCTAACCTTTGTATAAAGTAACATTTTAGGCAAAGGACAAAATGACACCATATTTCTTTAATACCTACATAAATCACAGCACATTTTGGTAACCTTTGAATATTCGGCTATCTCTGAAATGCCATGAACATTATTGCATGTGACATTTTACGCTCTTTTAACATCTGTGACTTGTTGAAACGGGTTTATATATCGAAGAAAAATGAAAATGTAATACACTGTGATAACATCTTTTATATTTTTCATGGTTTATTTTGATTTTTTTCATATTACAATACATGTAAGTATATTTAATTTCGCTTAACAGATATTAAAAAATAAAGCTATATTTTTATTATTAATTATTTATTGAAGTGTAATTCACATTAAAAAGCAGTTAATTTTTTTTAAGGTTACATACCCTTTTTTTTACAAATTAATCATAAAATATTTCAAAGTATTTTCTAGAAGGGACGCGCTTTTATATTGTTCGTTTATATCTAAGGCAAGAAAAGTAAGTAGCAGCCCATCAACGTCCCACTACTGGGCACAGAACTTCTCACTCCGAATAGCGAGGGTTTTTATAACATAGACCCACCACGCTGCTCCACTGCGGATTGGCAAGCATAGTACACAAGTGTGCACTCTCTATTCCTTCACTCCCATAACCCGATGTGACGGGAATCTGAAACGACCGGAGAGAGATCAGGCGCAATGCCGACAGCTTAACGTGCTCTCCGAGGTACAAGGGTGGAGAACCGCCAATTTCCAAACTTCGGGCAAATATTGAAAATCGATAATCACAATATCAATACTTTAATTCGTTCGACCCAGGCCTCGAATCCAGGAACTCACGTCTGTTGCTGAACGTGCTGACCACTAGACCACTAAGACGGTCGCGTTCATATTTACTTTATATTAAATACAATATATGTAATTGCTACTAATATTATAAAATAAATACCGTGGTAATTGTCTAATTAATCCCATAGCTACACGATTCTCCTAAAAACAAGATCATGGTCAGAGAAACACTTCATATGGAAATTGTTGACCAATATACTTACCTGGGTTTTTGTGTTTGGGCTTTGTGTGTCGTTGTCTAAAAAGGGCTTTTGCGAAATAGAAATTTCTCAAAATTCTACGACTCAACTCGAGAGTAAATTGAAGAATTGCAACATTAGCAACAAAACTTAAGTCAAGCAAGAAAATTGGCAAACTGGTATGGAAGAGACACTTGGACCCTGAAAACTAAAGATAGAAAATGCATGAATAAGTATGCTGCGCTTTCCATGGATAGCGTATAGCACAAATCGATCGTTAATGAATAACTGAGTATAATAAATAAAATATTAATCAACGTGCATTTGAAGAAATCTGGAGCACAGGGTGTACACCGGTGATAACTTAGAAAAATATATGTTACCGGGAAAATTAAGGGAAAAGGCCAAAAGATAGGAGTCCTATTTGCTGGAATGATCAATTAAAGACTCTGTTCTTAAAGTCAGTCAAATATGAAGTGTGAATGACAATACCCGTGTTTTTTTAGATAATAAGAAGACCCAACATCATTAGACATAGTTAGGAGTAAGGATAACTCTTCAATCACATATAGCATACGAATAGAAATGCTATGCTTTATTTGAAAAAAAAAAATCTTTAATAGGATTTATAAACGACGACCCATTTTATATGAATATTATTTTATTTCGTCTAAATTTTACCAACAAAACCACTGCATCGGGATGAGCTGTACAAATCCGGATTTTTCATAAGCATTGCAAATGAATTCGCATCGTATTGGCGGTATTGTTTTTAAGCGCTGCTATAAATGTTTCGTTTAAACAAGCGCTTCCTGAATTAAATAACGACTACCAACAATTGATATTTGAACTGAATTGTTTGTTTCTAGTTTATTTTTTCCACAATGCTGTTGTATGTATGATTTGCAATTGTTGACGATTTGCTTTACAGCTCGGAGCCTCGAAAATTATATAGATATACATTGTCGTTAATATATTATAAATTAAATAACACACACACACACATTCCTTTCGCGACGTTGACTTTCACTCGGGATGTGTTCCCCATCCCTCAGGATCAGGATATATGAACGTATAAAGCTCATTCTCCTTAGAGAGAGAGATTAGAGATCTTCCAAAACTATTCGTCTATTAGACATTAATTTGGCATACATATTCCTTTAAGCTTTCCATTGTTTTTACAAGATCCATTATTATACGAGTAAGGAATAGCTAATATATGATATATTTACATAGTATAAAATGAAATCGCTTCCGCTGCCGGTTCGTTTAGATCTTTTAAAAGATTTTAATGCAATTTTCAGCAATAGGTAAAAATCATCACATATACATATTGTAGTACAAAAAAGTTGTAACTTTTAGGATTTGTAATGTGATGTGGTATCGATTTATATCAATTTAAAACAGAAACGATAACTAAATCTTAAGATATAGGTCAAACTTATGTACTACGCATTTGTATATCTTAAAAGGATTGTTAAAAAAGTCGACGATGGTAAACAATTATCTACAAAGGATAACTCACAGTAACCATTTCTAAACTTTACATATTCCAAAAAAAATGTGTAATTTACCAAGCTATTTAATACGATATAGTATTATTCCTTATCCAACTAAATACATTACATATATTATATATTTTATGTAGATCAAAACTGCATTTAACAGTAATCAATCAAAATGCATATCTTAGAAGAATCAAAGATTTAAAAAGGCATAGCGTCTGGCGAAATGTACGTTTCGTCCACGTTGGGAGCGGTCGGCAGGCGCAGGGTCTAGCAAAGTTACATAAGCATGAAATAGATATCGTTGTACATTATGCTAGTGTCAAATATAAGTTAATATCAAATTTTAATAAACAAACAATTCATAATAGGATACTAAATTATAAAATAACTCGTGTGTAAATAGTAAATACGTAAAAACTTGTGACAATTTGCAATGCAACATTTAAATTAATTTTCATTAAACAGGATTGGGTTGAAATTTCGAGCCAATCGCTCATGGAGCATACGTGTAGAGGGATTAAAATATATCGGGCCACAAATTGAAGCCCGAATCTGTAGGTAGTTAGCGTAATCCATCTTTGTAATTGGTTTTGCGGTAGTGTTACAATCGAATGTGGTGGGTTGAATGTTTGTACTCAACATTTCAATGAGAACGTATACGAGTTTAACATCGAATTGCCAAAGTCAAAGGGGAAAAATATTTTATAAACGTATGTATTAAAGTTGCCTAATTGACGGATACTGAATATATGCTAAAATTAACAACTCATTTAAGAGTAACTGTATACGTTTCTATAATCAACTCCCCCAAAACGTTCTAGAGATGTCATTTAATAAGTTCAAAGTCTTTGTTAAAAGAAACTTGATATAAAAGTCCTATTATAATGATTGCAAGATTACTTAGACGATAGAAACACGTGGGAGTGAACGAACTGCTCTAATTTGAATAGAAATATATTAAACTAATATGATATTGTAATGGTGATGGTAACAAAAAAAAATACCTGACTGAATATGTTGTGGGTTCTTCTCGGATCAGGGTGCGAAGGAACCCTCGTAACTTTATATTTTAAGTCGTTCTTGAGTACCATCATCAGATGTATTTAGAATCAGAGTGTGGATAAAAATATTATTTGACGATTCAAAAGTGCTGTAATGTGCCTACTTGAATATAGATATTTTGATTTTAATTGATTTGATATAAAGTCCCGTAGAAATAACAAAATTCGATATCAAATGTCATTACCATAAATTTTTTAAGCGTTAGCACTCTTTTAAAGCTACTGATAGTACAGAGTGGTACCACATAGAAGGCAAGAGAAGGATATCGGAAGGACGCTCCTTCCATTGGTGGAAAGATGGAATAACAGTTTGGAGTAACGTTTTTCAGGAAGATGAGACGTAGATTTACGTTTCTCCTGCTTCCTTAAGTTTTCCTGAGAAATCACCCGGAGTACCGAGGTAGATTACGCCTATCAATCCTTTGCTGCTCCACTGAGGGATGTGGTGAAGATAAGACACGCTGGATAAGATTTGAGGACTAATCAGGGTGCGTAAAGACATTTGCCAGCGTGAAAAAAAGGAGTCATATGGCGGAGATAAGCCTAGGACCGCAAATAATTGTGTATTCTGGGGAACGCCTTTATGGAAAAGCAAGACAATATTAACTACTGTGTCGTATAGATAACTTGTAATTTAGATTTTGAGATTATTTAAATTCTTATTATATTGTTAATAATCGAAGGCCTCGTTGGTATAATGGTTTGAGTACTAGGTTCCCGAACAGAGGCCCCGAGTCGATTCTCGGCAGAGCATTTATAGGAAATTTAATTTTATAGTTTATCGGAGTCTGTGCCATTTAGCTTCCGCCGTGGCTAGTTACCAACCCACGAGCTAAGCCGTATTACCAAGCAAAAATACTTCATATCGATTTATTACTTATTACATTAATAAATGTTGCTTTGAGATAATCTGTGCAGCGCCGTCTATTGAAAGCAAACGTAAATGAAATGGTCACATATATTTACTTTAAGAATATCTTACTAGATGACGTAGAAAATGAGTTTATTCTTATATTCCTTTTTTGATAACATATTATTCATAACTTCTTGATATAAAAATGTAATAAAACTGTTTGAATGTTCCACAGAAAAGGATTTGAAATACGAAAGGGTAATTGTCATATAACTCGTATGCTCCATAAAGGAATATGATAACAAAGTTTTCTATTGTCTTTGTATAGCATTTAGAGCTTTGTGAATACTGAGAACATGATGAAAGCGTAATAATAAAGACAAGTTGTACTTTAAGTGAATAGGTATTGTTCTTTTACCAATTTCAGCACCTACAATTTTAGTTACTTTTTTGATAACACAAAGTTTTGTTGAAATGATTTGCTATTTATTGATATTATTAGATATTTGCCGCTGCGATACTCGTCTACAAAAATTCATTCACTGTCCAAGTTATAAATTTATGGAATTCTTTACCAGTTACCACACGTCACTCACAGTCATTAGCCATCTTTGAAACAAAGAGTTCAATTTAACTGAAAACTGCTGTGAATAACACGTTTATATCTTTTCCTTTTCTTTATATTGTATATTTTTTTATTTCATATCTTTTATGTATATATATTTTTAATATGTATCTATAGATATATTGATATTTATGTATATAATATTTATATTATATGTAATATCTTATATAGTTAAGAACAAAAAAATATTTTTAATATTATATTTAAGTTTTTGGTGCTGTTCTGTACTATTATTTATTTTAGTTTGCTTCTTTACATAATAAGGTTGCCTGGAAGAGATTGCTTGTAACAATAAGACCGCCTTTGCAGGCTATATTATAGTAATAAGTATCTTAGCTCATAGGTCTTTTTATTTTTATCTTGTGTGCAATAAAGTGTTTTCTCTCTCTCTAGTCTTCCAGCCTGGGAGAATATATGAGAATCCATTTTTATTAGTGTTTATTTTCTCTGCCGTTTCTTAAACTAACATAGCTGTGATACAATTCACGTATAACTACTTATATTAGCATCTAGGGATTCAACACGATTGTAAAAACATTTTGACTCACGGTCTTATGTTTTAATAATTATTTAGAAATGTTATTATGTTCAGTATACGAGATGTGTTCAAAAAGTATCGCGAATTTTGAATTTTCGCGGGTTACGTATATTCGAATTTCGAATTTTTTGTGGCGTTATGTTGGTATTCATGTCTCTCACTTATGCCGACAAGCTCGGCCATTTTGAATGTTCATTTAATTGTTGACAGCTGCTTTGCTTGCACGTGTTTTGGATCGTCTTCGATTTTTACCTATTCAAAAAAATGGATCAAAGAACCTGTATCAAATTTTGTGTGAAAAACGAAATTAAGTGCGCGGATGCATTCCGAATGTTGACTGTGGCATACGGAGAAGCTACCTTGGACCGAAGCAACGTTTATCGGTGGTACAAAATGTTCTCAGAAGGCCGAGAAGATGTGAACGACGAAGAGCGTGCCGGACGCCCGAGCACTTCAACAACAGACGAAAAAATTAATGAAGTGGAGAAAATGGTATTGGCCAATCGTCGAATCACCGTTAGAGAAGTTGCTGAGGACCTAAACATATCGATTGGCTCGTGCCATTCGATTTTTATCAATGAT
This sequence comes from Elymnias hypermnestra, assembly GCA_015832385.1. Classification (NCBI taxonomy): domain Eukaryota; kingdom Metazoa; phylum Arthropoda; class Insecta; order Lepidoptera; family Nymphalidae; genus Elymnias; species Elymnias hypermnestra. The sequence goes on from JACTOM010000031.1 coordinate 2,158,320, forward strand.
TTGGGCATGAGACGGGTCGCCGCGAAATTCGTACCAAAATTGCTCAATTGTGACCAAAAACAGCATCGCATGAACATTGCTAATGAGATGTTAAACTCTGTCCGCGACGACCCAAATTTGCTCCAGAGGGTCATAACTGGTGACGAATCGTGGGTTTATGGTTATGACGTGGAAACCAAAGCTCAATCATCTCAATGGAAGCTGCCGCACGAACCAAGACCGAAAAAAGCGCGCCAAGTTCGATCGAATGTGAAAGTTTTGCTGACAGTTTTCTTTGATTGCAGGGGCGTGGTGCATCATGAGTTCTTGCCACAGGGAAGAACGGTCAATAAGGAATATTACCTGCAAGTTATGCGCAATTTGCGCGAAGCAATCCGCCAGAAACGCCCGGATTTGTGGAAGAACAAAAATTGGCTTTTGCACCACGATAACGCCCCTGCTCACACATCGTTGCTTGTGCGCGACTTTTTGGCCAAAAACAACACACTAATGATGCCGCAGCCACCGTATTCCCCAGATCTGGCCCCCTGTGACTTTTTCTTGTTCCCTAAACTGAAGAGGCCCATGAAAGGACGACGTTACTCTTCTCTTGACGAGATAAAGACGGCATCGAAGGAGGAGCTGAACAAGATAAAAAAAAATGATTTTTTGAAGTGCTTCGAAGATTGGAAAAACCGTTGGCACAAGTGTATAATATCTCATGGGGATTACTTTGAAGGGGACAAAATAGATATTCATGAATAAATAAATAATTTTTGAAAAAACACAAAATTCGCGATACTTTTTGAACACACAGCGTATCTTCAGGCGAATAAAGTCACAGGCAAGATACCTTAGTTATTAAAAAAACAGGTCAACTTTTCCCTATTCAACTAATTTTATTTTGGATTCACATAGCTGGACTGTCATTCCATCTGACAGCATATAAATTGTAGGATGATGACTTGCTTCTTATTATGATGGATTTTTAAATGTTAGCGACACATTTACGGAGAAAGGGTAATTTACGGGCGATGAAACAAAACTCTGAAAATCGCAAAAAAAGGGATGTTAAAAATGTCGCCTAATGAAGTGAATTAAAAATTATTTTCAACGTGACGAAGCTATTTTATAACTTTTACCAGTCGTTTCAACGGCAATGCTAAAATGGCCTTGCTAGTTCACTGACTCGAATACTTGCGACGTTAGCAGAGTGGTCCTGGGTTCGAATGTAGACATGGCAAAATTGGGAAATTACCTCTTACAATTTGACTGTCTCTAGACTGGTGCGGGGCTTTCATCGTGCCTAAACCATTCTACCAGTGAAGAAGTAACACAAATAAAAATGTGCGATACATAAATTGCTGTGTAGATACTGAAAAAAGGTAAACAAGCTTTTGTCAGCATGTTTACCATTAAAATTCAGGCGACAAAACACTACACAAAACTATTGAAAATCATTTCATCGAAATGGAAAGGTTCCGAGAGTAAATCAACAGATTTTTTAAAATGTACTTTAATTTGTATTTCATTTACGAGTACAGGTGTTCCTATCAAATTATGATTCTTTAGTTTAACCATAAGCCGCGATATACTGAAACCATTTGGATCTGGCTTTGTTGTCAAAAGCACAACGCATCAAAATGGATTGCTCATTTTACAGAATGAATTTCAAGAGTTAGATAGCATCATTTATCCTCATTAAGAGTACATTCCAACGCTAACCTGTTAGCAATCTAAACTAATATTATGAAGAGAAAACATTCGTGCTTTTGTATATATATGTTTAACGTTTTCACAAAAAACTACTAGACCGATTTCAAAAACTATTTCAGCATTAGAAAGCTGCATTTTCACTGGGAGATATTACTTTCTCAAAAAATAGGGTTCCCTAATACTAATGTAACCAAAGGTGAGAAAAAATTTATCACAAAAATCTGTCATCACATGCGCTGCGGAAACTATCGGTGATAGAATAAAAAAAATGTTCTACAATGTTATAAAACGGATTAATCTACAAAAAAATCGGAAATATTAGTTCCAAGTACTGTAGTTATGTCACTATAACTACTTTTACATTTTAAAAGGTAATAAAAGTGCCTGATCTTGCACCGCTCGTATCCAGCGGCTGCCAGCGACCCGCCTGATATCATCTATCGACCTGGTGGGGGGTCTGCCGACGATACGTTTTCCGGTGATTTTCCGATGAAAGGCGCAAGATCGGGCCCATTGGAATTCATTAAGCAGCAGTGGACGTCCATCGATTGAGACGACGATAAGGCGAGAAAAACCACAATAACCAATCCATATTATTCATTCTTTCATATTAATCTTTATCGTTTTAAATTATATTTTATTAAAGACCTTTTTAATACCTGTAATAAACTTTTTAATTTATTTAAATCGGATATTCCATTCGTGAGATATAACGAATTTTAAAATGTCAATCTAAAGAGAATTGTCGGTACCCTTATAACTGGGCCTGCGACTGGTTAGTTAGCTCATATTCCAAGCTGTTATGTTTTATCAAGCTAAAATTACTAGAGCGATTTAAACCTAAAGTAAAATCTGTATATTGATTAGATGTAATAATCTGAAAGGAAGTGGAAGGATTAAAAACTAAGTGAAATAAAACTTTTATGTTAACGAAAATTAATCTGTAGTCTGACTTGTGAAATTTACACTGCCTCTAGATCCCTATAAATTGCTAGTAAATTATAAAAATTCCATATTCACTTCCTGTCGTAAACTATCCTTTTATGCGTATTACCTGTATTAAATAATTTCGAAGTTTCACATCTTCCTTGTGACAGCGCCTTCCTTATATTTTCTAATATGTCAAGATCTGAACTGATGAAAAACTTCGGCTACTTTTATTTACCACCCATACATACGATGCTGTTTAGAAATCATTAAGAAGTAAATTAGGTCTTAAAGATTAGGGCGCTATGGTCTAAATTGTATCATCTTCTAGCATTAAAGTCAAGTGCTAACTTCTCTGTAATAAAAAATCAGGTATTAAATATGCAAGCTTGATGATCAAGACCAATTTCAAATTGAATCATCAAAGTATAATTGTTATATAAATTGGAATACGAACGTACTAATGCCCTCTTAAATATGTTATTCTTACAACCGGGAATTACATAAAGATTAATATCGTCTGAATTTTTATATCATATTGTTATTTATGAAATCCTAATCCCACAAAAAAATCACGTATACATAGTTTACATAAAAGAAAAACGTACAAAGGGGATCTTTTCGTTTAAAGGATCTGTTTCAGACAGTCCTTGGAGAGAAAGTCTTATTATTGTGACCTACTAAATGAAATATTAAATACAAATATACTTACAGGAACGAATGTATATTACAGTGTACAATATAAACGTAAACTGATGTAATATGTATTGTAATGTATATATATCATATCAGTCTACGTTTATTTTATAAAAGAAGCTAACTGTATTTAATTTATTCTACTATTTGTATTGTTGCGAGTAGTATTGGAAATCTCACCTTTATTTCATGACTAAGCAAATCTTTAAACTTCTCTTTTATACTAGCTATTCTCCGGGATTTTAGTCGTCTTATTACTTCCCTATATTACTTATATTATTATTATTAACGTATTCCTTATAACGTTAGCTATCGGTTAATTAAAGCCCCAATCATTTTAGAGATGCAGAGAAGAGACAAAGATGCAGACAGAGATATAAGTACCGTTTTTACTTTCACATTTACGTTTAGTGAATTTGAAATTACAAACATGTACTACATTTTATTTATATGTACAGATAAAAATATGTTACGAAATCTTTGAATACGATTTTAGGTCACTTCAAAAAATCGAATTAATTTGAAAGTTTACTGTATATTGCAAATAGAGAATATTTTTTTAAAAGATTATGTTTGGCACTTGAATATTTATTACATCACAATTTGTTTTGAAGTATATGTTCACAATATAATCTATTATAAATTACCGTATTTGGCTCACTGCACGCTGGCTTAAATGTAACGTATAACATTTGGCAAATAAACTAATGATGATCACATTGTTAGGTTAACGTTTAGCACAATAATCAACATTATACATGATTTGTTGACTCACTGATAATTTTCACTGGCCTATTTATCTAACATAATAGTGAGACTAATAGAAGTTGTGAAAACAAATATGAGTATCATGTGCGCATAATTAGTACCCAATTCTGTGGTACCTCCTTACAAATGGATGCTTTGGGTGAATAGTCACACAATTCATAATACATACATACATACATAGCATCACGCCTCATTCCCATAGGGGTAGGCAGAGACAACATCCTTCCACTTGCCACGATCCTTGCATATCTCCTTCGCTTCTTTCAATCTCATTAAACCTTTCATACAAGTTCGTCGGTTTAGAGTACTCTTGACCTGGCCGTTATTTAAAATGTCCTGGATTTGGTCCAGGAACGTTCGCCTTGGTCTTCCCCTTCCAACTTTCGCATTCACTCTTGACTCATAAATCCTTTTTGTCAGTCTCCTTTCATTCATTCTCTCTACATGCCCAAACCATCTAAGCATACCTTTCTCAATTTTAGTCACTACGTCTTCTTTTATACCACAACGTTCTCTTATCACACTATTTCTCACTCTGTCACTCAGTTTTAATCCACTCATGCTTCTCAACGCTCTCATCTCTACCGCATTTATTTTACTTTTGTGATTCTTCTGCCATACCCAACTTTCACTACCATACATAAGTGTTGGCACCAACACTCCAGCATGCACTGCCAGTCTAGCCCTTTGAGACACCATCTGGCTATTCATAAAAGCATGCAGAGCACCATTTACCATATTCCCTGCATTCACTCTCCTTTCGATATCACTTTCACATGTTCCATCTTTTGTAAATTTAGATCCCAAGTATACAAATTCTTTCACCTCTTCCACTTGTTCCCCATCTATCAAAATATTGCCATTCATCATAGATTCATCTCGTTCAAAAAGCATAACTTTCGTTTTGTTTACATTCACTTTCATTCCTTTCCCTTTCAAAGCTTCATTCATAATATTTAGCATCTCCTGAAGCTCGTTAGCGGATGACGCAAGTATTACTTGATCATCAGCGTAGAGTAAACATTTGATGAGTAATTCATTCATTCTTAACCCATACATACATTCTTTTAAATCTGTCAAACATTTATCCATGAAAAGGTTGAACAGCCATGGTGACGCAACACATCCCTGTCGAACACCTCTTTCGACAGGAAACCACTCCGTGTACGCTCCGTTTATTCTGACACAGGCACTAGAACCCTCATAGAGAGACTTTTCAATACCTCATAGAATACCTCATAGAGAGACAATTCATAATTTTAGTTAAAAATGCAGAATATAGAATAGTGTATATTTTTTTGAGTCAAAAATTCATTCACAAGCCTACAAAAATGATGGTTTGACACCATTAAATCTTATGTCACTGGTTGATTCGAATAATTCATTTTATTTAATGTGATCAATTTTCTAAGACAGTGACTTGTGTAGTGGACGACATACAATTCAATTTATTTCTACGGAATCCTGAACTACACGGGTATCAACGCAGAGAACAACTACTTTTTAAATATTGTCATTAAGCACTAGAATTTAAATTCTTACTGAATTTTAAAGAACTATTTGTTTGCAAAAATCACAGAGTAACATTAGCATATCACTAGAAAAATTAAAAACTTCATTCTAACCCCCTACATCTCTTTTATACTCTCTTCCCCTCTCCTCTCCTCATGAGTTCCCAATGCAACCAATATCACCATACCAGCATCTCTCATTAAAGTCAATAAACATATGTTACAATATCGTCGTTTCAAGCGCTGGAAGTCCACTGCTGGACATCGGTCTCACGAAATGATGCCCAAAAGGCCCGATCTTGTGCCGCCTGGCTCCAGCGGCTACCAGCGATCCTCCTTATATCGTCGGTCCACCTTGTGGGGGGTTTTCCTACACTGCGTCGTTCGGTGCGGGGTCGCCATTCCAGCACCTTCCGACCCCAGCGTCCATCGGTTCGTCGGACTATGTATGTACCCCGCCCATTGCCACTTCAGGTTACAATATTCATATGTTAGAATATAGTAATAGATTTATTTCTGAATTTGTCAAATTTGAAATGGGACGTATGCCTCAACTTACGTGAGATATTTTGATAAAAGTTTATCAAAAGCGTATTTGTTTGCAAAACATTACCTACAACCAGATCAGAACTTTGCAGAGTTATAACCGCAAGTTTGGTACACAATAATCCTCTAGAGAAGTCTCGTAACCAAAATCTACTTATGCCTCTTAAAGCAAAAGTTTTGCTTGGATTTGGACCGACGAAGCGGCGCTCTGTATTCCAATTTCCTACATTGTGCTGTGCAGTTTGCAAATATTGCTTATATCCAGATTAGTATTTGTAGTTTTTCTTAAAGAATACATTTTTCTCCATTTCATACTTTATAATACAGCGATTTTCAATTTATTTTCACTCGTTAATTTTATATTGAAATAAGAAAAATTAGCAATAATTATTATTAAATCGTTTATATTGTATATATTTCTGATTATATTTTTACAATTAATATTAAACTTAACTTAACAATTGATACTAAATAATATTTTGTCAATTCTTACGCCATCTAGTACGAATTTCTTAAACTCATGCATACATACATACATAGTATCACGTATACAAGTTCGTCGGTTTAGAGTACTCTTGACTTGGCCCTTATTTAAAATGTCCTGGATTTGATCCAGGAACGTTCGCCTTTGTCTTCCCCTTCCAGCTTTCGTATTCACTCTTGACTCATAAATCCTTTTTGTCAGTCTCTTTTCATTCATTCTCTCTACATGCCCAAACCATCTAAGCATACCTTTCTCAATATTGGTCATTACATCTTCTTTTATACCACAACGTTCTCCTATCACACTATTTCTTACTCTGTCACTCAGTTTTAATCCACTCATACTTTTCAACGCTCTCATCTCTACCGCATATATTTTACTTTTGTGATCCTTCTGCCATACCCAACTTTCACTACCATACATAAGTGTTGACACCAACACTGCTGCATACACAGCCAGTCTGGCCCTTTGATACTCGTACACCATCTGGCTATTCATAAACGCTCGCAGGGCACTATCCACCAAGGCAGGATTAACGGAAAATAAAAAATATTATCCTATATTGTATACTATAGAAAGTTTTATGTTGCTTTAAATCAAAAACAATGCTTTTAAAGGGCGAAACTAAATCCATTTACATCTCTGCAAACAAAAAGTTTTGTTCGTTTTTGGATGTTTGATGCGCGCCTGCCGTTTTCTCCATTATTTTGTTTCGGAAACAAATATTGCTAGTAGAATAACCAGTGTTTTTGAATGAGCTTTTACTAAACGATTTTTGTTGAGCTGCTAACGACAGTTTACATTAAAAGAACCAAAATACTTTTATATTTCTATAGACTAGAATTTCATATACATAAAATGACACTCGAATATAGAAACATCATTGATATCACTAATTTTATCTTTAAAAAAAAATGGAAATGGGCGGGTCATGTAGCGAGACACATCAAAGAAAATTGGGCTACTGATATTACAGAGTAAAATCAAAAGGAAGGCAAGAGGACGAGAGAAAGACCTATCTATATGTAGAAAGATGACACAAGTCTGCAGGAGTTATTTGAAGGAGGGAAAGCCTGTGGCTGCAAAAATTACTTTCTCTGATTCATACCATAATGATTCTTTAATACGCTTGTTTACTATATCATCAGGTAAAATCATAGTCAAATGCAAACCTGTAGGCAATAAAAAGTCATACAACAAAACAGTAATAACAGCGCTAGATATTATGAATGAAAACAAAATATATCGCAATATTCTAAGTTATAAAATGAAAACACAAACAGAAATTGATTGCAGATTTAAAATAATAAAAGTCCGGATTGAAAAATTTATTGCAGACGCGTAAATCGAGATTAAATGTTTCGAAGCCACAAAATGGTTTGATTTTATAGGACGCTGAGCTAATTCATCTTTGTAATTGGCGCTGTGGCTAGAACTACAACGGACCAACGGACCACGCGGCAAACCATATTGGTTGGTAAAAGTATTTACGTATATATTACATTTTAATTTTGTTAAATGTCCAAGTCCTTTCCCTGGTATTAAACATTAATATACTTTACGTTTATACACCCGTACGACCTATACCTCATCGCCTCCTATTGCTTTTCATCAGGGATCTCTTAGTGGAAAGCATTGTAGACTTAATACATCAGCGAATTATAGGAATTGCTGAAGAGTACAATATTCGAGACTGCCTCATTGTTCTAGTGGTTAGCATGTTCAACTACAGACATGAGGTCCTGGGTTCGAGTTCCGAGTCGAGCCAATTCGAAATCGATATTGAGTTTTCTATTACGGTTTTCTCAATATTTGCCCGAAGTTGGGAAATTGGTGGTGTGTTTCACCCCCGTGCCTCGAAGAGCACGTTAAGCCGTCGGTTCTGCGCCTGATCTCTGTCCGATCGTGTTGGATTCCAGTCACATCGGACTATGAGAGCGGAGGAATAGAGAATGCTTTTGTGTTCTATGCCTGCCAATCCGCAGTGGGGCAGCGTGGTGGGTCTATGCTCTAAAAAACCTTATAACGTTAGCTATCGAGGTTAGCTATCGAGCTATCTCCTAGGAGTGAGGAGGCTTGTGCACAGCAGTGGGACGTTAATAGGCTGCTACTTACTTTACCTTGCAATATTCGAATTTCTTTCTGTGAGCTTTCAAAGGCTCATGGGGAAAAGATAGGCAATGCAGTTGATGCTCCCGCTCACCCCCAAATTTTTTAAAGCTTTCCCGTGGGTGTTGGTGGCTACTGCATCGCTAATGGGTAGTGGTGAGATGTTTATCTTTATAAAAATTATACTTACATGGTTGATTGTTCTTTTCAATCCATCACGCTTTTCATTGTAAGAGCACGCGATTTGCTATAGTTACCAAATACTTCTTTGCACGTTTGTTTGTTATTGCTGCACTCTTATAAATTGTTAAGATAGATAAATCCATAACTTTAAGCTCGAGCCAAGAACAACAATCTCATATTTTAAAACTCTCTTGAATGTTTTCAAAGTATAGAAAATGTTTGTCACGTTGTGAATATAACTAATTGCGAAGACCCAACACGTGTCGCGTGACAGCTTTATAACTCGCCCATGTAGCGGCAGTGCTGAACTTGCTGAAACTAACGAGAAAACTTTTCTTATAAAATTCTCGTATTGAATATTAACATGCTCTTTATTGGCCATAAAAAGGTGGAGGTTATTCGTATGTAATAGACTAAGTTGTCTAAATTAACCCATGTACTACATAAAAATGAAGATTGTTCTTCGTGTAGCCGTTGTTTGAATTTTCATAAAGATTTCAATAAAAAAGAAACTCACAATCTATGATTTCCACAACTTATATTATTTAAAGATTTATCAGTTGGCAATATTTACCCCATGATCTTACTTATATTATTTAAAAAAAATATTTTTCTTTACTATTTCTTAAATGTTTTCAGAGATGATGTTTAAACCTTTTTTAACCGACTTCAAAAAAAGGAGGAGGCAATTTGTCTGTATTTTTTTTTATGTTTGTTACCTCATATCTTCCGTCTGGGTGGACTGATCTTGATGATCTTTTTTATGTCAAAGGTGGTGCTCGTCATAGGGTCCCATTTTTTTTAAACCAGTTCTGATGATAGCATCCATGAGAAAACCGGATAAGTCTAAAATTTGCATAATCTGGATAAGTCTAAAATTTGCATAAGCATGGGCGCTACAAATAGACGACTAACTCAAGATCACGCCAACCGATTTCGATAATTCTTTTTATATTAGAAAGGATATACTTCAAGAGTTGTTTTGTGATAGTTTGGTTAGGTTCTGATGATGGAATCTATGACAAAGTGACGGAACTCTTCTATTCTTACGAGCAAATCATCGATACTCGGCAGAATCTTCTATAAGCTATCCAGATATTTGAGTTGCCTACCGCAACTTTGGAATGGTGAAGTACTAGTCGTAATTAAATATGAAGGTCAATGGGTAATTACAGTAAGAGTGAGATTTATGGCAGAATATATAACTGTCTGTAATCAAATGACTAAGTCCTTACGTTTGTTGCTGCATTGCAATATTTGAAAGGTGAGTTATGTGTGCGGTGGTTGCAGAGTCTGGGGGAGGAGGAACTTCTGCGTATTAGTGTTGTGCTCGATCACCATATAAAAGACTGGTGATAGCGGGGTGGCAAAATAACCAATCTGTAACGTATAAGGTTGCGGGTTCAATCTCGGGTTTGGCGATATTAATGTAAATTTAACTTTGTAAAGTTGTTTCATTTAAACGGTGTTATCTCATATGAGCAACACGTTTTTTGGTGTACACATACTCGTATTATGACAAATTTGTTAGTTTACTTCAGATTACCTAAAAATAAAAAAATAAATAGAAATTTTAATAAAAAAAGAACCACCTTCAAAACAAACTTACAAATACATTAATATGCTCTAAAAAGTAAAAAGTAATTGCGTAATCTTTTAGTGTTCTTCGTATTCTTATATTTGGAGTCGGTGTCAGCCGAGGTACCTACATGTATAACTATAGGTGGGAGAGACGCGGGAGCTGCCAAGTGGACACGCGGGGAACATCTACCTTGGCTGACACCGACTCCGAATATAAGAATACGAAGAACACTGTAAAAGAATACGCAATTATTTCTTACTTTTTAGAGCATATTAATATATTTTGTAGGTTTGTTTTGAAGGCGGTTCTTATTTTGTTAAAATTTTTATTGTTTGTTATATAAAAATCAGCTATGCCGACATATTTTACGATAATTTTCCCATATTATTATCAATATTCTATTGAGACAAAGTAGCGAATGCGTTTTAAATAATTAAAAAAGGGAAAAGCTTACTTAAACATAACTCAAAACTGTGAAAATGTCCATCACACTGTAAAAATAAGTAATTGCAAAGATCTACCTCGTGTCACATAACAGCTTTGTTACTTGCGCATATATTACAGTGGCACTCGTCAACTTTGGAACGCTAACGAGAAAACTTTCTTTCTAGAATCTTTCTTTATCATATTCCTCACATATATTTAAATCCTGTTAACGTTTTCATATAATATGCTCCGCTGGTATGTACATGAAGTGAGCGACATTATTTGTGAATAATTAAAACGTATATCTCTTAGGCTTATATGCGAACAACTTCTTTGATATAAAAAAGTGTGTATGTACTTATGTATAAATGTTAGAAGTTATACTTCTTTGGGGTAACAACAAAAAAATTATCTTTCGCCTTATTCTACATTTGAAGAAATAATAAACGTAAACTAACTTTCATTGGATATAAATAGTTTAAATTTTGTTTTCTATAGTTGAGTCTGAAAGTTATAATTTTGATAAGAACGTCATATCGTTGATATCTTCTGTGTCACAATATATCTAACAAGTGATATAATAAAATAATTAAGGTATAATAAAATTATAAAATATTAAAAAAACTAAAATGTTGACTATAGCTAACTCCAGGTTGTCGGTTTTTTGTGACGGTGTGCCCACGCATCGTAAAAATTTACTCTCATCATTTTTCTCTAACGCGTCAAAAGAAGTATCACTTCAAAAATATACATTATCCGATTCTTTGTATCGGTGCAGCTTTGTATTATTTTGCAGCTTATATAGCGCATTCATTTCTATACCAAAATTTCTTATCATCAGTCGACGTGAAAAAGAAATCAACTGTCAGATAAAATTGTTTTTTGCATTTATAATATTATCAATAAATTTATTGCTGAATTTTTAAGATAGTTAAAAATATGAACATTGAAATATAAATTTACTATTTTATATCCAAATATTTTTACTATATACAAGATATTGGACATCTCTTTTAGTTTTATATATTAATCAAAAGCCAGTTGTAATAAAAATTTGAAGGGATTCTTGTGTACTACAGCTATAGAGACTAATAAACAGACACATTTTCAAACAACCATTATTTCGAATTTGTTTAGTGTTTAATTTTCATTTCTGTAAAGTGTTTATGCTATGTATATTTAAAACTAACAATCTGTTTCAAACGAATGAACGTTTTCAATGGAATCTCAATTTATTTTGTATGAATGAATGCCGATTGAATTGAATCGGTGTAACCATTCAATAAAATATTGAAATAAACCTCCAAAGATTAAAACATGAAAGATAAAATACGACTATATTTTAGTTTAACGAAATACTGTTGTATTGCATTTAAATTTCACATAATATTTTAAAAGTTGAATGTAATCAAAAATAACGTTTCAGTACAGTTTACAGAAACATTGGCGAATCATCAAAACATGAAGTTTTTTGCTAGAAGTTAATTTATTAATACTAATTGATTGGACAGACTTTGCTCTATATTAAATATGAATATTTAATTTGAAATGTAATTAACCAACAAACTAATTGTTCAAAATGGTAATGTTAGTTTTATTCTTTGTTTTATTTTATGGATGTTATATGAATACTTTTATTGATATTCCGACATGGGAACAGGCGATATGATACAAGCACTTCAAGACTATCATATATATGTCGGAGAATAAGAGAGGAGACCATAAAGCATAGGGTTCTCCGCCGACATCGTCATTAATGGCATCCATAGTTTGTATACTGTGGGCGTTCGTGGGTAATGTTGGTGCAAACA